>CM056952.1:9659149-9925862 GCA_029856935.1 Cyclocarya paliurus
TTGTGATGTATGAAACACATTGCCTGCTATTTGTGTAAACTGTAATTTGCATATAAAATAGATTGTACCTTGTTTGAGGTAGCGGCAAACCTTTTTTTAGCTTTTCAATTGTAGGTAGCAGTTATTTGCAGTGAATGATCTGATCTGTTCATTTTTGTCAAGCATCTTAGAGGCTTATCGAACTGGGCGTGGACGTGTTACAGTCAGAGGGAAAACTGATGTTGAAGTGCTTGATTCTAAAACAAAACGAGCTGCTATTATCATAAAAGAGGTCAAGATCTTGGTCCGCTTTCTAGGATTTTACAGTGAATATGCACATTCAAGGTCATATTGTCGTTAAAAAGTTAGATCGGTCTTTCATTATTTATTTTGAATGAAACAGATCCCTTATCAGACCAACAAATCTGCCCTTGTGGAGAAGATAGCTGAACTTGTGGAAAGTAAGGTAATGGTTGTGGTGGAAAATTGAAAATGCTGTTAGGAAAATGTCAATAATTTTTTTAAACACAGCTTGTGATTGGGGAATTTTCATTCTTTACTTTTAAGATGATTGTCAATTATTGTCTAGTTTTCGATTATTCTAGATTCCACTTGGCTTTTCTTGGTCTTTGGATGTTTGGTAACTTTCATGCCCTAGATGGATATGGAAGGTTCTGCACTTGTTTGACGTCTCCTGTTCCACTTCAAATATTATTTCAACTCATTGTTTGAATAATTTACCTGACCACATCTTTACATGTTCCAGTTGATGCCTTCTTGGATAATAATATCTTCTTTAATACTCATTGGTTTTTGTTTAGTATCAATTAACTTATGTTTTGCATGATATCTAGAGTTGATCATTTGAGCCATTGAGTGAGGTTATCTTGAGAGGGATCCCAAGATGATCTCACGGTGCTGTTTATAGCTATTGAAGCTATCTGTCACCTAAGATACTTGGTTCTCAATTTCGAACTAGACCTAAGGACCTATACACTAGGCACCAAAGGAAAGGCAGTAGTTCTAGTCGTGCTAGAGTAAAAGGGGAGAGGCATTTTTGTTTCCCTATAACGCTAAGCTAAAAGCTTTTGATGTAAGAGGGTTGAAAGAGGAAGATAAACACCTCAAGGTCCAAAACTTGCAAAAGAGTGAAGGCAGACATCATTTGTCTTTAGGAAACTAAATTGAAGTTTATGTGTTTGGGTGTAGTTCGTACTATGTGGGGTTGTCAACATGTATATTGGTGTTTCCTAATGTTTCTATCAGTTTCTTTTGTTTTCCTGGAGAACAAACAGAAAATTCTCGAGTTTGAGAACCAAACAGGAAATAAAGAACATATAGATAATTTGTGAGTCTGAAAATAAAACAGGAAATAAATAAATAATTCCTCTTCTTTCCCACAACTTCTTAGCAACCAAACACTTATAGAGCATTACACTTCCCAAACGAATTGGTCCCATGTAATGACTCAAGGAAGGTCCAAGGCACATTTGGGCCTATATTTCAAAAGTAGTCAAGGTTAAATTGACACTATCTATGGCATATCTTGGTCTTCTTTCGGGAGCTCCTTTCAAGGTTAAATTGATAGGATAGAATTTTTGAAGAAAATAAAGTGTCGTTTGGCTGGCTGGTAGAGATTGTACTTGTTTGGAGGGAGCACGATTAGACTTAATGAAAGCTTATTGTATGCAGATTGAGATTTGTTGGGAGATGTTTATTTCAAGGAGAGTAGCCTTTAGAGGTTGGTGGTGGAGGTAAAATATGGAAATTCTTGGGACGGTTGATGTTCCGATAAGATTAATGGGATGTTTGAGGTTGATCAGTGAAGAATCTCTGAAGAGGAGAATGGGGAAGGTCTTCCGGTTCATTATATGAAGTGGGAGATGGTTTCGCGATAAGGTTCTAGCGCAATGTATGGTGTGGAGGTTAGTCTCTTAAGGTGACCTCGAAGTTATATGGTATTGCACGTGCCAAGGGGAGATGGTTTCACGATAAGGTTCTAGCGCAGTGTATGGTGTGGAGGTTAGTCTCTTAAGGTGACCTTCTAGAAGTTATATGGTATTGCACGTGCCAAGGATAGATCACCTTCAATATGTTGTTTGACTCTCTCCAGCAGCACATGATTTGGGAGACGAACTTTTTGCTTCCATTTTCGACTAGCTACTGATTGAGACAGTGGTGAAAACAAGTTACAATGGGTCCCCTCCACGAGAGGTGTGTTTGAAGTTGGATTGTTCTGCAATGCTTTAGCCCCCAACAATAGCTCCTCCTTTCCATGAAAAAATACGTGGTGAAGTAAAGAATTTTTCTCAAAAGCATCCTTTGCGTGGACTAGCTTTGGGGAAGATCCTCTCCTTTGATAATTAGAAAGTCATGAGTAATTTCATTTGATTGATGTTGCTTGTGCAAGAGGAATGAGGACTCGGTCAAACATCTTTTCCTTCATTGTGAAATTGTTAGTGCCCTATGGAATTCTACCCTTGGTGGTTTTGAACTAGATTGGGTCATGCCTCAAATGTGGTAGAATTCTTGGGATGTTGGAAGGGACCATTTGGTATCCATCAAAGTGGGAAATGATACTATATGCTTACTACGGTGCATATGGTGAGAAGGAAATGATTGTTGTTTTGAAGATTGTGACAAACTATGGTGTTTTGTAGGACTTTCTTTCTCAAAACTTAGTATCACTGGATGACTTTACAGTCTTGTCTCTCTTCTAGCTTTAGTTTCCAGAATTTTCTTAATATCTTTACTTTTAGCAGTTAGGACCCAGGTGTGTATTTTGTATACTTCCTGTGTACTAGTTGTCACTTTTTTTTTTTTTTTTTCA
Organism: Cyclocarya paliurus; assembly: GCA_029856935.1. Lineage (NCBI taxonomy): Eukaryota > Viridiplantae > Streptophyta > Magnoliopsida > Fagales > Juglandaceae > Cyclocarya > Cyclocarya paliurus. The sequence goes on from CM056952.1 coordinate 9,661,959, forward strand.
TATCAATAAATATTTATAAAGAAAATCAATTTTGAATGGTCTTAGGGTATCCCCACCCATCTTAAATTTTCTATGGAGAGTGAATTCGTGGGCTCAATCATGCAGGGAGAGTTAGTAGTATCTACTAGAAAGAAATGTAATGCTACCGTTAGAATTTGTGCTTAGCTAGTCCAAATTTTGGACTAAATGCATTATTATAATTCATCTCCAATTGCTTCAGTATTCCACATATGAAAGTGTTAGTGTCTGCTGATTTCTTGCATTTTTTAATTGGGTATTTCACCTGCCTGCAGTTATCTCATAAGAAATTAAATTAGTTCCTGCTTGAAATACTTGTAAAAAAGAAGGTTCTGGTTGAATCATACTGTTTACTGCAGCAATAAAGTTTAATGTGTTTTTGGTTGTTGTTGATTTTCTTGTTTTAACAGAGTTTAGATGGAATAAGTGATATTCGGGATGAAAGTGATCGATCTGGAATGCGTATTGTCATTGAGGTGGTTGAATTATACTGTCTGGCATACTTATAAAAAAAAAAAAATTATTCTGTCTGGCATAAGTTGTTAAGGACCATTTTTTCTACCAACTCATTGACTTAGCGGTATTCTTTTATAGCTAAAGCGGGGATCAGACCCATTGATTGTCCTGAATAATCTTTATCGCCTCACATCTCTTCAGTCTGGTTTCAGCTGCAACATGGTTGGGTAAGTGTTTTCACCCTTCACTATAATTTTTTGACATAAATTAAAGATGTTGCATTTCATCTAAAAACATAAGTTGAGTTTGCTGGTTTTTTCTTTTAAACTTGATATTTGTTTGCTTTAATATGTATTGTTTTTAATTTCATCAATGTTTTTCCTCTAATGCACAAGTAACTTATTTCTGAGTTGGAATGGGTAATTGATGTAGTGTGAGCTTTCAAAAATTCACTAGATTGGCTGGGAATATGGGTATTATGACTTCAAAACCCCAAACAACATATATTAGAGTTTGTTTGGGTATGCATGTTTATACTTAAAAGTGCAAGTATTTGTTTTACAATTGATCATAGAATTGCACGTACAGGATGTATGATAAAAAAAATTGCTTAAGAGCAATTTTGCCTGTTCTTTTATGAATGTATATGGGTGAGTAAACAATTGCCTACTTTCTGCAATTGAAGTGGGTAGAAGAACAGCTTGGTTATGTTCCAGATCATCGATTTATGACATTGAATTGAGGAATTCACAAGCTCAATATATTGAAATGTTTAGTTAATTTTGACTTGGGTCAAGAATATTTTAACATGGCAAAATGAGAGGGAAGGGGATCTAATATTTCTTTATGAAACCAAAATTAGTGGTTTGGAATGTAAAAGGGCTGAATGAGAAAGTTAAAAGATTGTGAATAACGTGTCTTCTTTTTTTTTGAGAATAAAAAGAGATAGATATTGTTTGCTTGCAGGAGATGAAGTTATAGTATAATTCTTGTGAAGCGATTTGTAGTTTATGTAGTTCCATGATGTGAATTGGATTTATTTGGAGTCAAAAGGAGCGTCATGAGGGATTTTGTTAAATGTGAAATAGGAGAGTGGGGAATATCGAGGATTGTGTAGGAAACTATTTAGTAGCATTTTCTTTTGGAAATGTTATTGATAATTTTGAATAGGCATTTTTTTAATTGTAGAAGAAAATTTATTAATAGGATTGGAAATAGGTGTAACCAAGTACACAAGACGTATAAAAGAGAAGACACCTAGTCAAGAACTAGAAATAGACACAAGAAAATCCTGCAAATTGTTTGTTGAAATCTATGGAAACTTCCCATGACAACAAGGTTTTGAAGAAGTGTTTAAGTTCATCTAGTGAATGTTTATTGTCTTGAAATTTTTGGTCATTTGTTTCCTTCAATATGCACCATAGAAGACATATGGGTACCATCATCCATATTGCTGCAATTTGCTGGTTGCCATGTATACCTCTCCACTTGACAAAGAGGTCGACCGCTCTCCTAGGCATAATAACCCATGCTAGACCAACTATATTGAAGATGTGATCACACAGGCCCTTAGCCACCTCAGGGTGAAGAAGCAAATGATCTAGTGTCTCCCCACTTCTACACTTGCAAGACCAGTCAGTTACTATGATCCATCGATTCTTTAGGTTGTTCATGGTCAAAATCTTCCCTAAGGAAGCTGCCCAAACCAAGAAAGCGGCCTTAAAAGGTGCCCTACACTTGCAATCCACAAGTGGCGGCAATATGGAAGATGGCCCTTATATGCATGTGTTTGTGCATTTGGCGGGAGAGAAATGATAGAAGCTTCGAGGATCCCGAGAGGACAATGGATGAGCTTAAAGTTTTCGTCTTTAAAACCTTGTTCTTATGGGAGGGGGTCATTGATTTTAATGGACTAAATGTCCATGATTTTCTACTCTCGGTTGTAAACCCTAGTTAGGTACTTTTCATGTATACATCCTATGTACTTGGGCTATGCCTCCTTTTCTTATGAATAAAAATTCTTGATTACCTATTAAAAAGTATTAAAAAATGCATATGTAAAATATCTATTATAAAATCTATATGTATACTATTTTCTCAAAAAAATAAATTTGGGGAAGGGGGGGGGGGGCATTGCCCACCCTGTCCCTCTCATTCCTTCTCTGCACAAGGCTAACCAACTTGTCCCAGAGACGTCTTCGTTAGGGATGAAGGGATCGATAAAAGATGTTTTGGAACCCTTTCAGAAAAGGGAAATTCTTTGTCCGCTCATTCAAGGAGGCTAATACTAGTCCACACCAATCATTTCTCTCCTGCCAAATGCACGAACACATGCATATAAGGGCCATCTTCCATATTGCCGCCACTTGTGGATTGCCTTGGAGTCCTCTCCAGCTTGCTAGAAAATCCATCAGCCTACAGGGTATGGCCCATGACAATCTTATTCCCGCAAAAAAATCATCCCACATGGTCCTAGCCACCTGACAATGTAAAAGCAGGTGATCTACTGATTCCCCAGTCTTCTTACACATGCAACACCAGTCCAACACCAATACATGATGTTTCCTTAGATTGTCTGTAGTAAGAATCTTGTTTAGGTAAGCTGTCCAAACAAAAAAAGTTGCTTTTGGAGGAGCTTTCATCTTCCATATATTCCTCCATGGAAAAGTGGTCATGCCCTGGCTACTTAGAACTTGGTAGAACAATCTAATTGTGAATCTACCTTTCTTGGACGGGTTCCAACTGATCTTATCTATGGTGCCCTCTGACACTCCAATGGAATAAAGTAAGGCAAAGAACCATCACCAACCTCAATACGTGCATGCCTTAAGATAGTCTCCCATCCTTTTTAATGTGTTTCCACCAACCCACCCTATATGGTCCACATACCTCATTTGAGTACCATCCTTCCCCAAACTTCGAATCTATAACTGACTTCCATGGTGCTCCCCTTTCTTGTTGGTATTGCCACAACCATTTACCTAAAAGAGCTTGATTGAACTTCATCAAATTACGGATCCCCAATCCGCCCCCAGATATTGGTGTGCAATAAATTGAGCAGTTCACCATATGGAATTTGACCTAGTCCCCCCACTCCACAAGAAATCCTGTTGTAGCTTCTCAATACAATTGGTTACCTTTGTAGGGAGGGGTAACAAGGACAGAAAATAGGTTGGTAGAATAGAAAGGGTACTTTTGATTAGAGTAAAGCCTACCCCCTTTAGATAAGCATAACCTATTCCAAGAAGCCAACTACGTGCCACCTTTTCAATCACGGTGTTCTGAATTAGCCTTGATTTGAAGGAAGAACCCAATGATAGACCAAGATACTTCAAAGGTAGAGAATATACCTTACATCCCAGGGGGCGAGCTAGATTCACCGCAATGGGGACAAACCCCAATGGCACCAATTTAGACTTTGAAATATTCACTCTCAAATAGGAGACAACTTCAAAACAAAGGAGGAGAGCACTCAAATATTCACTCTCAACCCAATGGTAGACCAAGATACTTCAAAGGTACATAGAAGATACCTTACATCCCTGGAGGCGAGCTAGATTCACCACATTGGGGACAAATCCCTCCGGCACCAATATAAACTTTGAAATATTCACTCCAAATCGGAGACAGCTTCAAAACAAAGGAGGAGAGACCTCAAAGATTGAATGTGCCCATGATTTGCTCCACAAAAGATGAGAGTATCATTGACAAAGAGCAAATGAGAAATATCAATAGAGCCATAATCACCATTCCCCACTGAGAGAAGCCATAGAGAAAGCCACCTTCCACAAGGCCCAAAGTCATCTTATTAAGAGCTTCCATGACGATAATGAAAAGTAATGGAGAGCGTGGATCCCCCTGTCTCTAACCATAGGAGGAGTAAAAAAAATCCACTGGCAAACCATTCACCAAGATTGAAAAGCAACTGTAGAAATGCAATATGCTACCCAAGCAATTCACCCCAAAACCACTTCTTGCAAGTAGATAAAGCAAGAAGTTCCAGTTGACATGATCGTAAGCTTTTTCCATGTCTAGTTTGCAAAGTAATCTAGGTTCTTTAGATTTTAGTTGTCTGTTCGTCCAAGACTTCATTTGCAATAATACTGAGTCAAGAATTTGTCTAGCTTTGATGAATGCATTTTGCGTCTTTGAAATTTTTTTTATAAGATCTATTTTACATATATTTCAAGATGTATATATACATGCATATATTTTTTTTTGTAAGTGTATATATACATGCATATATATATTCTATAAGTAAAGTTTGGTCCACCCAAAAAATTAATTTAAGTCCATTTATTTATTTAACCACAACTCATTTAAATAAGGATGTAATAACAATAAAGATTGAGATGATTTTCAGTAAGCGCTTCCATAGACTCTTTTATATATTTGAAGTATTTTGATAAGCAATGACATTGTTTTATGTTATGGAATCTTTTATACCTGGTGCTTCATATTAAGAAGAAAATTTTGAAGTCAAGGTTAGTAGTACACTGGTCTCTCTATTTTCTAAAAGAGAAGTTGTTCTTAACCCTAGGGGGAAGAAGTGTTCCACGTGGGATTCCTTTTTTAAAGGTTTTTTTATAGGTAAGAAGGGGTGGGATTCCTCGTCTAAATTTATTAAGTCTGTTGCGGATGATGGTATAATATTGCTTGTTGTAAGGATGCACAAGTGGCAGAGAATATGCAAATGCAAAATGGAAGTATTCAGTGGGATATTCTTTTTACTAGACCTGTTCAAGATTGGTTTTTTTTTGTTTTGCTTCCTTTTGAGATGTATAATATTGAGTTAGACAATGAGGTGCTGATTGTATCTGCTGCTTTCCACCTGGGAGACATATGTTTGAAGTGAAGTCAGTATAAGGTTTAGCATTACCCTTGGGGTTCTTTGTTTCCTTGGAAGAGCATTTGAAGAGTGAAGGCTTCTATGAGAGTGACTCTTTTGGTGTGGACGGTGGCATTGGGAAAGATATTGATATTAGATAACTTGAGGAAGTGGAACATCATTGTGGTGAATTGGTGGCATATGATGGAAAAGCAAATAAACTTGTAGTATGGATTCTAGCGTGAGCTATGACAAAGAGAGATGTAGATATCTTGCCCTCTTTAAGATGGTTATGAGCCAGGGCATGTTGATTAACATGGTTTCTTTTTATATATGAAAGAAACCATTTTGTCAGGTGGCAATTTCCTATAAAACACTTGAGGGGGGAATAAGTTTACGGTGGATCTTCTGTTGGATATTTTTTTTGAAAGAAGGTGATCTAAAATGAGCTAATGCAATACAAACTAAGTGGTGCCAATGAGAGGCCTGTGGAAAGATTCAGGTCTGGTATATAGTAAAAAAAAGAAAAGGGATCCTAATTGTTATGTTAAACTACATAACTGGTTCTATTTGTCTCCTTATAAATGATTATTGATTGCTGCTTACTAATTTTTTTTCATTTATTTGTACTGTTTTCTATTTATTGTGCCTTTTTGCTCAAATGATGCACACTAATAGTATATTTTTTGGATTTATTGTATGCTTAAACTTTTCACAGAATTCTTGATAGACAACCTAAGCTGATGGGTCTGAGGGAAATACTGCAGGTTCTCTCTCTCTCTCTCTCTCTCTCTCTCTCTCTCTGGTTAGTAGCGTTTTTTCACTTATTGAATGCAAGTCTATGCTTTTCTTTCCCTCCGGGGGAGGTTTTAGGTATTGGTTTGGCATTGGAGGTTTGCCCTTATTTGGATTTTCTTAGGTCCATTTGGCAGGAAGGATGAAAGAGTTTTTTTACCTTTTATTTTACCACAATACCCTTCATGAAGAAAGTGATAATTCTCTATCAAGGGAATAGGAGCTAAATATGTAAAAACTTGTCTTTCCTCATCCTCACTACTCTTTTCCCTCCCATATAAGAACCTTCCCTCTCTCGTGTCCTCCCCATTTTTCTTTCTCATTTTACCCATTCCTTTTCCTTCATGCCAAATGGACCTAATGTAATCTGATAGTTCTGGAATGGTTTTAGGGTGTTTTGTATATGGGCATAAAAAAAACTTTAGATGCCTTCTTGCTTATATGAAGATGAAAGTGCAAATGTCACTTCTCCCTTTATAAGAACCGGTGGAGGTTAGAGCCATGGGTTCAAGACCCACTGATTGCATGTATAACGTAACAATCAAAACACATGTTTTTTTTTTCAAACTTTATTTTTTGAAAATAATTTTTGACTATTTATAAATTTCTAATATCCTGGGACACACCACAAGGACACCATACATTCTGTTCCACACAAAGCAGAGTTATAAAATGTCTTGGAGTAACTTGAGAACTACAATAATTATTGTTTTTATGGTTCAACTATGTGCAGGCCTTCTTAGATTTTAGATGCTCCGTTATTGAGAGACGTGCTAGGTTTAAGCTTTCTCAAGCACAGGAAAGAAGGCACATAGTTGAGGTATGTTGGACTTACGTCAACACATAGCAACTTATTACTTGCTTGCAAATTATAGGGGGAACTGACGAACTGACTTGCTTTTTTCACACTGGTTTTGAAATGAACTTCCTCGTTATTTATATATTGTGAATCTGAGTGAATCCTTTGTCCTATTCAATGGTTCCATTTACCAAATAATTTGTGTATGTATTTGAGTGTGCCTTAAAAACAGTTGAGAGCTTGAGATGAGCTCATTCAGTATTTTTACTGCACAAAAGTTCTTTTTTCCATTTGCATTATTTCTTGGAACTGCTCCATACGATCATATGGTTCTTCAAACTCAAGTTATCCAAAGTTGTTGGGGTCAATTATTTATGCTTAGAACATTAAGTTACTTTTAATTAATGCCTGTTCCTGTCCTTAACCTTGTAAGTTATTAATATTTATTCTGTCCATACTCAGGGTATTGTTGTCGGGCTTGATAATATTGATGGAGTAATTCGTATAGTAAGGGAAGCTTTAAGCAATGCAGCTGCATCAGCTGGTTTAAGGAATGGTGAGCTTGGCTTTATTTTTCTTCTTTTTCCTCTCTCTTTATCTTGCCTGCTGATTTTAGCTTTTGTTTTCTCCCCTGTTGGTGATCTCAATATGATGCATAATGAAAAACAGTGTGCTTCATTTATTAATTTTGATGTTTCAGTTTATGTTTTTTTTTTATTAATATTGATGTATACTCCAGAGTTGATCTGCTCTTATTGTATCAGTGACAAGAACAAAAGAAAAAAGGCCACTATACTGGAGTTTTGTGCTGTTAACTAGAATGTCTCTTCTTTGGGGTTCAGTCCCCCCCTTTTGACTTGGGTTTTGCTATTGTTTACGTAGTATTTTGATCACTGTCATGTGGATTTACTTAAATTTCTTGACCTTTTTGGTTGAAAAATCTAAAATTATTTCCATATACTTCCTTGCTGCCACTTTATCTATGAGCTTAATGGCTTCTAGTTTCTACTGACCTTGAGATGTTTTCTTCAACCAGCACCTTGTTCATGACGCTTATGTCATTATTTCTTTAGTGTGTTGTCATTAGTACAGTGTTAAGATCTGTCTCTTAGCGAACCTTTCTCAATGTTATTTCACATTCCGTTCTGAGGATGCGTCTGTAGCGAATAGCTTACAATTCTTTAGTGACTCTCACCTATGGAATGTCACGTTCAGTAGGGCGGTGCTTGATTGGTAGTGGCTCTTTTTATTTATCTTTATGATTGATTATATTCCTTCTTGTTGCGAGGGGGTGATGATGATAAGATTTGTGGACCCCTTTTAAGTAAGATGTTTTTGAAGTCAGATACTTCTGTAATGCTATACATCCCTATGCTACCATTTCTTCTCTTTAGAAGAGTATTTGGCAGACTAAGGCTCCTCACGGTGTGTGCTTTTGGTTTGGACTGCTGCTCTAAACAATATTATCACTTTGGGTGTTCTAAGTAAGAGATATGTTTCGGTGATTGATTTGTATTGTGTATATAAAAGTCATGGGGAATCTGTAAACCATCCCTTGCTTCATTGTCAATTTGCTGGTGTTTTGCAAAATTCTATCTCTACTTTATTTGGACTGTCTTGCCTCTGAGAATGGTGGATCTCTTGGCATGTTGGAAATTGCAATTTGGTAGCCATCATTGTGAATTTGTTTTGTGGAAATTGGCACCGTCTTCTTTAATGTGGTGTATTTGGAGGTCGAGAATTTATTGGGAATATTAAGATTGTGAGAAATATGTGGGAGCTTTTTACAAAAAATCTTTTATCGTTTGGTGGCTGTTTATATTTTTGCTTCTATCTAAATTCCAGGATTTTCTTCTTCTATTTCCATTTGCTTGTATATCTCTTTAATAGTTCTTAAAAAGTCAGTCTGTTAACCATCCATTGCTTCATTTTGTGTTTGCTAGTGTTTTGCGAAATTCTCTCTCCTCTATTTGGACTGTCTTGCCTTGGAGAGTGGTGGATCTCCTGGTGTGTTGGAAATGAAAATTTGGAAATCAATCTGTTAACCATCTGTTGCTTCATTGTGTGTTTGCTAGTGTTTTGTGAAATTCTATCTCTACTCGATTTTGGACTGTCTTGCCTTGGAGAGTGGTGGATCTCCTGCTGTGTTGAAAATGGCAATTTGGAAGTCATCATCTTGAATTTCTGAATTGGCAGTGTCTTCTTTAATGTGGTGTATTTGAACTTTGAAGAGTAGAGAAATTATCTGGTATAAAATGATTGTGAGAAATATGTGGGAGAGCTTAAGGATTTTTTGTTTCTGTATCTAATTTTCTGGATTTTCTTCTTCTCTTTCCTTTCTCTGCTTGTCTCTCTCTTGTATAGTTCGTATATATTTTTGATTACTAATGAATGCTTAGATAGTCAGATTAGAGATTTTATACCTGGTTTGTTGTACTGATTGGACTTGGAGAAAGCATATGATCATCTGAATTGGGGTTTTTTAGCCATATTTGTTGAAAATATGTGGCTTTAGGATTCAATACTTGTAAAAAAAAGATATGTGACTTCAGGGAGATACGCAGGAATTGGATTTTAGATTGTATTTATACCGTGTGGTTTTCCATTCTTATTAATTTTTTCTTTTATTGGCATTGGGTATCTGAGTACAAAATCCCAACTAATCCTGGGGGTGCATAGGTCCTCGGCAAGGAGTTTTTTGGAACTGCACCTTGGGTAATTTAAGGGGAAATTCCCACAGTCTGATGGCCCCTACAAATTGTTTGCACCCAATAGGATTCCAACAATTTGCCATTGTTGTTAGTGGTTGTTATGGAGGCATTAAGTAAGATGATGAATTCTACAGCTGATAGGAGTATTTTGTATTTTTTGTTGGAGTTGAGTAATCATGAAGAGGTGTTTGTGTCCCATCTGTTACTTGCCAATGACACTGATTTTCTTTGAAGCAGACGCTAAACGACTATGATACTTGTGTTGTCTTTTCTTCTATTTTGTAGGGCTGAAAACCGACGTCGTCGGCGTGGTTTTTGGGCAAAACCGACGCCGACCGACGCCTGAATAAGTGGGAGAGCCACTGACTGTAACCGGTCGATGGGGAGGAGGAAACCGATCGAGGCGGTTCTCTGGCGGTTCTCGGTCGGCGTCGGTTCCCCAAGCGCCGATAATCTACAGAGAGAACAATGAGAGACTGCGAGAGAGAGGGTTGCATAGGAGAGAGAGAGAGTTACAGAGGAGAGAGAGGGAGAGAGAGTTGCAGACGACGGGAAGAAGACGATCGTGAAGAAGAAGACACATCACGCAACGATGCCGTTCCACTTAAGTTTAAGTGGAATGGCGTCGTTCCATACTTATTTTTTTTTTCTTAAGTCCTTAAAAAAACGACGCCGTTTGGTTTAATGCCAAACGGCGTTGTTTCCATTATCTGTTGTAATACATATAGTTATAAAACGACGCCGTTACACTTAAACTTAAGTGGAACGGCGTCGTTTAGATAAGGGTATATTAAAAAAAATAAAGGTTTTATTATATCGGTTGGTTCAGCGGTCCGGTCCAGCATCAAACCGGGACCGAACCACTGAACTTCGGTTTCTTCAAATTTCCACCGCACGCCGACCGGTTCTCCACCGGTTCAGCCGGTTCTTGATGCGGCCGGTCGGTTCGCGTCGGCGGCGGCCGGTGGCGTCGGTTTCTGTATAGCCCTACTATTTTGAGTCGGTTTTGGGGTTGAAGATCAATTTGGCAAAATCAAGATTGTTCCTGTTGGTGAAATGGAAAGTTTAGCCCATATTCTTTGCTGTAAAGTTTCTTTTTTTACCAATGGAGTATTTGGTTTTTCCATTGGATGTGTCTTATAAGGCTATTTAAATATATTATTGAATGGCATTTTTAATAAAATGAACCCCTAGGGGTTGGCTCAAGTGGTAAAGGCCTTGGGCTTGGGGGTATGCTCCCCCCAAGTCTAAGGTTCAAATCTCCTTGGGTGCAAACAATCTCTAGGGGCCATCGGATTGGGAGATTTTTTCCTTGAATTACTCAAGGTGCACTTGTGGGAAACTCCTTGTCGAGGGCCTGTGCACCTCCTGGATTAGTCGGGACGCTGTTCCTGGACACCCGGTGCCAATAAAAAAAAAACAAATGTGCAACTATTTGCTAGTTGGAGAAGGCTTTATTTTTCTAAGGGCAGCTGATTGACTTTAATAAAAAGAACTGTTTCTAAGTTGCCAACATATTGTTTTGTTTCCCATTCCTGTAGGAGTGGCTAACAGACTTGAAAAATTTCAGAGACTTCCTATGGAGGGAATCGGTGATGAATTTTGGGTTCATTACTGGGTTAGTATTTTTATTCTGATAAAATCCAGTGGTTTGGGGGTGAAAATTTTGATTAAATTTAATCAAGCATTATTGGGTTAGTGTTTATGGCGTTATATGATAGAGAGGGAAGCTTTATGGAAATTGATGATAGATACCAAGCATGGCAGTTTGAGTGTACAAATATCAGTAGCATTTTAATAAACCTTTGTAACTACTCACTTGTATTCTGTATTAAGCACTATCCCTCGTTTTATCCTCCGTGCTATTTTCTTTGTTCTTGGTTTCTGCTAATTATTCATATTGTATCCTTTATGGTCTTGGTGCAGAGTATAATCTTTCAGAGAAACAAGCTGAAGCTATACTGGACATTAACCTAAGAAGACTCACCCTTCTTGAGGTGCATGGTGGTTTTTTCTTTATAAGTAATCAAAAATGTTTTTGAAAAAAACAAAAAGGCATAGCCCTGGTATACAGGACGTATACAAGAGAATGCATGGTGGTTTTGATACATACTAATCTATTGGCATTTTAGAGTTTCATCATCTTTATTTATTGCTGATTATTTGCTGCGTTCTCTCTCATATAATTTGCTCAAGTTGTTTAGACTTCTACATTTTAGAAATCTAAGCTTTTACTTATTGCTTTGTGTGTACCTCCTGTGTACCACCTGTATATTAGGGCTCTGCGTCTTTTTGTGCTTTTTTTCCCCATAAAATATATGAAATTACCATTTTTTCTCAAAGGGTTTATATAGTTTATTAGTATTATAATTGTTAAAACTCCTTACCCTATTGTTGTTCTTATTATTACTTGGAATCATTACAGATTCTATTCTCTTCATTGTGCAGAGGAAAAAGTTTGTTGACGAAAGTAAATCATTGATGGAACAAATATCTAAATTAGAGGAACTTTTATCAAGCAAGAAGCACATATTGCAGGTAGATATTGTAGAAGAGTATAGAGTATATAAAATGTGGGCACTAGGTTATTGAGAAATGATCTCTGATATTATTGGTTATCAGTCTCATCAAATTATTGGTATCAATATCGTTTCAATCTTTTTGAGTCTGACAGTGTTCAATTTCCTCTGTGCTGCTTTATGAAGTTCTTGTTAACAAGCTTCAAACTTAAGTCATTAGTCTGTAAGCTCTAACAAAACTATTCACAAGTTTTAAAATCATTTTAATTCTATTTGCATTGATTAAATACCGTGTAAATTTTTTATGGCCAGTTCTTTAATGTAGAAATTGACTTCCTATTTATATGCCCTTAAATTGTATGTTTCCCATCTTTGAATTGGCAACAACAGCGCCTTTCTATGAGCATTTGGATGTTAAGAATCTGCTTTTATCTATAATTTTTTGTTTGGAAAATTCGCACAAGCATATTCTTTCCATGAACTTATCCTGCTGCAATGGCTCCTTACGGTATTAACTGCATGTTTGGATACACGAAACTTTAAAAGGATTTCAAAATTTTCCACAATTTTTAAATCTGAAATCATTTTCTATTTCTTCAAAATAAATTTCATCCAATCATTTGCCTAGTTTACAAAAGAAATCAAAATATTTTTTACAAAAGCCCAAAATCCTTTCTCAGTGATGATGGTATTCTGTAGTTCATATTTTTTAGGGTAGTAGGGGGGTTAGCCGAAATGTTTTTATGGGAAGAATCATTCTTGGTGGATGTTGGTTACAATGGAAGCTTTGCACGAAGCTGATAAGTTGTTGGAGTTTGTGGAGGAGGAAAGGGAGGAATGGGTTTTCTAGAGAGTTATGCATGGTCATGACCTTTTTTCACTCTTTTATCGTTATGAAGAACAGAGCGGAACCTTGTTGATTCTCTCACCACATGCTACTTTTTTTGGGGGGTGAGGGTGCCAAGATAAGTGGGTCAATAAGGGAGGCTGGTGGTTGTATGTGGTGGCTCTGGCTGGTCTGTTAAATTAAGGGCTGAATCCCCTGTGGTGAAATTAAAGCCCCTCTCAAGCGTGTCCATCAATTAAGTTTGGATCTGTTGGGATTACAGCATCTGACTGGGTTTTGAACAAAGTGAGGAGTTTGTCATTTTGTCGGGTTCTCTTGTGATGGGTTCGAACAGGAGCTGATAGCTTTGTTCATGGCCGTTGAAGCTGGTTGCTTTGCAAATGATATGGGCTTGTCTTGCACATCTGGTATTAAGTGCAGTGGAGAACTGAAGCCTTTATCCTTCTCCATTTATTATGATTGCAAATGTGGAGGTTCTAGGCGAGGCAGAACTAAGGGGAGGGATGTCAATTGCTTATAATGAAGCCGAAGATAGTTGCTTGGGAGTTGATGGCCTGAATTAAATGGAAAGACCATTGAGAAGGTAAAGATCTTGCTCAAGGAATGGAACATAGATATAGTATAAGTATCACATTGTTATTGTATGTGGTTTATGGAGTTTTCAACATGTTGACTGGTATTGTTTGGCTTCTAGAGCTTCTGGGAAATCTTGCTTATGTGGGATATAAGGGGGTGTGGATGGAATGTTTTTGTGTGGGAGAATGTATTGTTGCTTGCTCTTTCAGTATGTAGAAGATCATTGTGAATGGGCGTTTGCAGGCATATGTTGTCCTAATTCTGATCATGTTAGGAGGTTTTTATGGGAACTGGCAGGTTTGGTAAATTGGTGGAATTTGCTTTGGTGTATTGGTGGTGATTTTAATGAAATTCTATTTCTCAGTGAGAGATATAGTGAAGCTAATTTCAATCTATCCATGTCAGAATATTCATATTTTATCTTTGAGCAGAACCTTGTCCATCTTCCTTTAGTTGGAGGCAGGTTCACTTTGTCTAATAATCAAGATACACCTTCATGGTCCCCTTTATTTGCAGACTACTTATATCTTCAGATTGGAAAGTGCAGTTTCCCAAAGATTGGGAAGTGGAATTTGCTATTAAAAAAACACACTGGTTTTAAATTAGGCTCTTGTTAGGTTGTGGATTTTATCAGAGTAGCACAAGATTGGGAGAGGGAGGTACTTCGTTCTTTGATTGTTTGTATTCAGCTGCCTTAGAATGGGTGGTATGGATGAGATATCTTGAACCCCTTGAACCATGGGGTGTTTGATATAAAATCTACACTATATCCACGTGGCATTAATCCATTCCCTTGGAAGACTATTTGTCAAAATAAGGTACCTTTAAGAGTGACCTTTTTGGATGTAAAGATGCCTTGGGGAAGATCTTTACCTTGGGCAATTTAAGGGAGGGGAGCATTATTGTGATGGGTTGGTTTTGCATGTGTAGCAGTCGATAGAGAATATATAATTGCACTGTGAGGTGGACAATACTCTTTGGAATGGCGTTCTGCTTAGATTAGGTTGTGCCTTGCAGTGTGGTGGATCTTTTGGCATGTTGGAAAGGGAGGTTTACTCATGGAGATGATCTCGGGTTTTTTTTAGTGTATTTGGAGAGAGAAATGACCAAAGCTTTGAGGATAGAGAGAAGACTGGTGGGGTTTTAAGATTTATTCTTTGAAACCCTTTATCACTAGATGTGGGCTTATTTTGGTTTTTCTTTATCAAGTTTTCAGGATTTCTTTTCTTTTTTCTCATTTTCTTGATTGGTGTTTTATGTCACTAAGATAGGATTTAATAATGACACCCACTAACTATTGTAAATAGACATGACCCAGGAAATCAGTAGACATAAAGCCAAGAATTCTGGCACTATCGTGTAGACATGAAACCAGGAAATAAGCCAGGAAATTTGGCACTACTATGTAAACATTTCTCTATATAATAAGATACAATCCTTATGGAAAGGGTATTGAGACCAACTTTGACATGGTATCAGAGCCACTCTGATTTCAGTCGCATTGGTCTTAATCACAGGGTGCGATTTTTAATCGCTATTCTTGGGGGAATTTTTTTTTTCTCATTCAGCAAGTTCTTTCTTGCTCTTGGTGCGATTTTTAATCGCTATTCTTGGGAGAATTTTTTTTCTCATTCAGCAAGTTTTTTCTTGCTCTTGGTGCGATTTTTAATTGCTCTTCTTGGGGATATTTTTTTTCTCATTCAGCCAGTTCTTTCTTGCTCTTGGTGCGATTTTTAATCGCTATTCTTGGGAGAATTTTTTTTCTCATTCAACAAGTTCTTTCTTGCTCTTAGTGGGTCTCGGTGACTTCTGTGGAGTCAAACCTTGTTGGTTTGAGTTTTTGGTGGCTGTTGGACGCTGTCCTTCAGTGCGGGCCACTTCTCTCAGTGGTTTTTCGTGGTGGCTGTGCCTCTTTGTGGCTGTCGGCGTTCGTTGGGAGTTACGAGTGCTTTTTCTGTGCCAGTTGGCACTTTTTGTGGTGGTTGACAGCATTTGTGGGTGGCTGTGAGGTGGTCGGCAGTTTCTGTGGGTAGCTAAGTGGTGGTCGGCCGTTTCTGTGGTGGTTGTTGGCGTCTTCTGTGGGTGGCTGTGTGGCTGTCGGCACTGTCTGTGGCTGTCGACTTCGTTTGTGTTGACTGGGTGTCCTCGTCGTGGCTGGGTAGCTGGGTGGCTGGGTGTCCATCGGCTTCCTCTGTGGCTGTCGACTCCCTCTTGTGGTGACCGTGTGGTGGTCGACCACTTCTAGGGTGGCTGGGTTCGAAGTGCTCTCTGAGGTTGCGAATGGTTGATCTGGGCAGGTTGGTTTGCTGAGTATTTTTCTGGGCAGATATTGATAAGGTTGTTTTCCACCATACTTCAAATGGTTGACATCTTCACTAAAGCTTTTTCTTGGCATCGACATCAGTTCTTGATTGACAAATTGATGCTTCCAGATTTTCCAGCATCAATTTGAGGGGGGGATGTCACTAAGATAGGATTTAATAATGACACCCACTAACTATTGTAAATAGACATGACCCAGGAAATCAGTAGACATAAAGCCAGGAATTCTGGCACATCGTGTAGACATGAAACCAGGAAATAAGCCAGGAAATCTGGCACTACTATGTAAACATTTCTCTATATAATAAGATACAATCCCTATGGAAAGGGTATTGAGACCAACTTTGACATTATACACCTATATACTCAGGGAACCCCTTTTTGACCGCTAATAAATTTTTAACGAAATTTGGTTAGTATTTTAATTAAAATTTCACTATGCATGTTTTGACCAGCAGCATTGCTCTTCCTTAAAGCAATGCAAGTTATATTGAATTATTAGCTTCAACTGCAAGTTATATTGAACGAATAGATATTGGTTGATATCGTGAATTACACAAGGATCATGGTGGTCCAGTTTATTAGGTATTGAATGAATAGATAGCTTAGTGATGTTTTTCTTATGTATAATTGTTTTTTGGTTATTGTCAAATCAAATCAATTGTACTTCCTATTCATGGCACAACTAATAATATTATTACCATAAAGTTGATCCATTTTGAAATACTTGCTGACTGCCTACCTTTTTCCCTGATTATAGGTAATAGAGCAAGAAGCAATTGAGCTGAAAAACAAGTTTTCCAGTCCTAGGCGTTCAATGTTGGAGGACTCTGATAGTGGACAACTCGAGGACATTGATGTTATTCCAAATGAAGAAATGCTATTGGTACACAAGACCATTAGTTTCATGAATGGAATTCCTTTTTTGGCTTTACTCTTTTTAGAACATCACATTCACAAGTCATTTTTTAATAATTTTAAGGTGCTTAGTGAAAAAGGTTATGTTAAGCGGATGAAGCCTAACACCTTTAATCTTCAAAATCGTGGAACAATCGGTAAATCCATTGGAAAGCTGAGAGTAAATGATGCCATGTCAGACTTTATTGTTTGTCGAGCACATGACCATATCCTGTATTTCAGGTAATTATAATTTTTCTTGTCCTGCATAAATGACTTGATCTGGTGACTGTAAATGAGTGAAATGGTTTTACCAGAACATGTCACTTATATTATTGTTGAAATGATGCCGATATTCCAAGTCTAAATTGTCACTTAGAGAACCTGAAGGGATATTTACGGTACTTACCTTATAATATATATATATATATACTGGACCAGAGAAAATATTTTTGTTTGTAGATTTTTTTAGATTTATTTTTAAATTTTTTTAATTCCAAATGGCCATGTTGTTACTTGTATTATTTTATGATTATGAACATTTTCCCTATGCTGTGTAGCATGACAGTTGTCATGTACAATTGTTTTTTCATAGATGAGACATATTTTATTAAGACAAAGAAGGTTGTTCCCCAATATATAGGAAGTATTCCAGAGATCCACCTAAGTAAAACGGAAAATGGTCAAAAAATTTCCTAAAAATACAAATAGCAAAAGTTGAACAATTGTGGCCCACTAACCAATGATAAAGGGTATTGAGAATGTACAACTTGATCTCCATCACCAATTTTTAACAATCCTTGAAACTATGCTCATTTATTTTATTCAAATACAACAAACCCTAGGGGTTGGTTGACGTGGTAAGGGCCTTGGTCTTAATGGTATGCTTCCTCTAGGTCTAACGTTCAAACTCTTAGGTGCAAATAATTTCTAGGGGCCACGTCCCATTGGTGAAAAGCAGATGGTTTACCTAATCCATGTGTTGGGGACGCGTTACATAGGTCAGATGTTTAACTGGGTAAAAGACATGTCGCATTTGCACAGTCTCTGGGATTCCTTGTCATAAAAAAAGAAGAAAAAAAGGAAATTCCTCAAATACACCACGATAAACAAGACATAATCAACTTATAAAAAAAATAAACAAGACAATCATTTTCCTCAAATGCATACATTGATGGCTACCAAACTACCCTTGTCAAAATGCTAGGAGATTGACCAAACTATCCCAATTGTAATTACTTTATGATTAAATTCTTCCTATGTGGTAGATATAGAAAGGGGGGATATTGATACAAGTATGATAAGTAGTGCTAGTCTTCATATTTAAAGGTGCCAAGTACCATGTCTTGATAGTCATAGAGAGATGTTGTGTCCATCTCATAATTGTCAGCATGAGGAGCTGTGGTGGTTAAAATTTATTGGTCCGACAATTGTTAGAAAGATTTAAAGATAATAGGGTGTTTAAAATTTAACTAGGTGTTCTCACACCCCTATGGGTTTTCTCTCTGTACATTTTCTCTTTATGCATTTAACGATGGGTGATTTATTTCGGTGACTCTTGCTTGAATCAGGGTCCTCAGTTGTTTGTCATTTACCTACATGTTTTAGTCTACAATGATGAGTTTCTTAAAACGCTTATTGATAGAAACAAAGGTGTTTTTTTTATCGTTGGAGGGGCAAAATGCATTCCTATTATTGAGAGGAGTAGAAATTACAAAGGAGATGGTGCTAAGTTGTGCTAGTGCACTCTGGTTTGCAAAAACATTGGAAGAATGTTCATTATTGGAGGGCAAATTGCAAGATGTATCGAGATGGTAACAAGTCTATTTTTGCTCATCATCATTCTAATGCTTTCGGGTGGTATTTTGAACTAGTAGAATGGTGGTGGTGGGCGTTGAGGATTTTAGTGATTCTAGAAAGAATGGAAGGAAGGGGGCGACAAAGCTTCTCTTTGGAGATAAAGCATGCTTTGTCCATCATCTTGACAGATAAGACTCAAATTTTGCCTTTACTCTCGGTCAGGGTGGTAGACAAGGAGAAGGAAAAGCAGGTCAATTTGTATGCCGAGGCTGTGATGGGTGGTGCAAGGAAATTGGTGGTGGTGTCATGTGGTGCGGGCCACTCATCGGTGTTGTAGCAAAGTGATAGGGGCAAAGAGGGAAGAGCAGTTGGGGAGAATGTTACCGTTGTAGAGAAGCATGGCCAGGGGCGGTTTGATGTGCCAGAAAATAACTCTAGAATTTACACAAAACGGCATGGTGGTGGTCTACTCAAAGTCAATGTTGGCTCAGTAGAAAGTAAGGAGCAGGGTGTCCTAGAATGTTTGAAAGATGACTTGGGGATTTTGAAAATGACGGCGGAAGCACTTATCTATAAAGTGGATATGGGCCTGGGCCTGGGTCTGGGCCATCAAAAGAAGGGACTGGAGAGTTTAGATGGAGGTTTGTTTACCACCAGTGGGTAGCCCAAGCATTAAGGGAACTTGTGTGCTTGAGCCCCATGTCACAGGTTTGATTCCCCTTGGGATCAAACTGCGATTTAAGTGGGAGGTCATGGCGGTGGGTTGCTGTGCTAGTCTCCCCGGGGGGTTTAGGTTCCATGAGTGAGTCCCAAGGGCTCTGCCATGGAGTGGTTCCCCTGTCATCAAAAAATAAACAATAAAGGCAAAACTAAAATTGGAATGGGCTGGATACACTCAATATGCTTACCCATGAATAAATGGATCCTTAAACGGGTTGGCTTTTTTCCTTGGAAAAGGGTTCATCGACCGCAACGGTGAAAGTGACGACGAAAGTCCAACGACACTAGTCAGGGGTGATATAGAACATTGTGCTGGCAACACCTGGGCCTATGTCTGACACTACTTTGATGGTATCGACATCGGAAATTGAGGTAGTTTAGAACTAAACGCTGACATAGATTCTTGAGCCATTGGCAGGGGTAGAGTACTATGTGGTGGCACAAAAACGTGTGTTGGAGATATCTAGGTTGTCGTTTGTTGCCATTGCTGCGAAGTTTACGGTATCGACGTTGGAAAAGAATATTTTAGCCCCAAGAGTGCCACCTGTTGACGAGAGGGAGATAGAGCCTTCAGGAGGACCAGTGCACTGCGTGGTGGCATAGAAACTTGCGCCAGAATCATCTGGGCTGACGATCAATAGCCTTGTTGCAAAGGTGACAGTACCGGCATTGGAAAATGATGTTTTAGCTCAGAAACATCCGTTGATCAACTTTTTGAGGGTAAGGAAACTGTGAGGGAGGTCAAAATGGAAGGAGCTTTGGTTTTGTTTGAGTCTAATAGGGGTAGGGTGCAACAACAGTTGTCGGAAATGGTGGTTGAAAGGAGCAAGGAGTGCGCAGGGATGTCAGGACAACAAATGATGGGGGAACAACCTATTCCTCTAAACTTGTTTCACCCCAACGTGTCAGATTGGGTTATTCAAAAAGCTATGGAAATCAGGCATTGTATAGGGATCACATGCGAGGGTTTCGATGATGAATTCATGGCATTACTCACACCTACACATGCTGGATATTCACATTCTAGCTCCGACCCATCAAAGGAGCGAGAGAACTCAAGAGGCTTACTTGGGCAATGAATGATAATGTAGGAGAGAGTAGCTCTAACTGGGGGCGTCTTAAGGGAAGGGCAAAGATGGTCTCTTTTTGAAACCAAAAATTATATCATGCAATGTAAGAGGGTTGAATGAGATTAACAAGCGGCTCCTAATTAGAAACTTACTTTGTCAATGTAAGGGTGATATAATTTGTTTACAGGTGACCAAGCTGGACTTTATATCTAGAGAATTAGTTCGAAGTCTATGGAGATGTCAACATGTTGGCTGGCGTACTTGCCATCTAAAGGGCATCTGGGGGTGTTTTAGTTATGTATGATAAAAGGGTGGTGGAGAGAATGGATGAATGTGTAGGAGAGTGTACTGTGGCTTGCTCATCTAAGAATATAGAAGACGGATTCTTGTGGGCATTTACATGAGTATATGGCCCTAATCTTGATTCGGAAAGAAAGCTATTGTGGGAAGAATTGGCGGGGATTCCTAGTTGGTGGGAGATACCGAGCTGTATAGTGGGGGACTTTAATGTCACTTGCTTCCCGAGTGAAAGATCGGGTGCGTCTCACATAAACCCTTCCACGAGGGATTATTCTGACTTCATTTTCGAACATGAGCTTATGGATATTTCTTTAGTTGGAGGCACATTCACATGGTCGACGATTGGTAGGTTTTTGATAACTCCCGATTGGGAGTTACATTTTGGTGATGTAATTCAAAAGAGACTACTTAGGTTATGCTCAGATAATTTTCCTATCATATTAGATGGTGAAGGCATCCAAGAGGGCAGAAGGTATTTTAAATTTGAGAATATGTGGCTTAAAACTGATGGTTTTGTAAATAGGATTAGAGAATGGTGGTTGTTGTACTGCTTCCAATGTTCCCTAAGTTTCATAATGGCAAGAAAGCTAAAAGTGTTGAAGAATGGTTTGAAGTGATGAAATGAACAAGTTTTTGGAAATGTGGCCCACTTGATGTGCTCTCTCTTGGAGGAGCTATAGGGTCTAGAGGGAGAGGAGGCAAAAACTCTCTTTGAAGCCGAGAGAATATGCAAGGGTTAGGTAGTCACAAGACTTGAAAGAGCAACATTGATGGAAGAGATCTCTTGGTGGTGCAGTTCCCTTGACCAGTTAGTCATCAAGAATGACATCGTATAGTACTACGAGCACCTCCACTAATAACAATACACATGGAGATTGAAAGTGGATGGATTTACTTTTGAATCATTAGACCAACAGGGTTTAGAGTGGCTTGAGAGGTTGTTTGAAGAAGATGAAGTGTGCAAAGTGATCTATAGATGGCTAGTGACAAGGCTCTAGGCAGTAATGGTTTTACCATGGGTTTCTTCCAAGTTTGTTCGAAAGTGATCAAGGATGATCTTAGGAAGGACTTGTCAAAAATAAAAAGGATGATCTCATGAGGGTGTTTCAAGAGTTTCATGCTAATGAATGATGTTAGAGACTACCGCCCTATTTACCTTGTGAATGGGGTGTACAAGATCCTTTCTAAAGTTCTGGCAAATAGATCGAGTATGGTGATGGGGAAGTTAATATCAAAGCCTTAAAATGCATTCGTCAATGTTAGACAAATTCTTGACTCAGCATTAATTGCAAGTGAAGTCTTGGACGGATGACTCAAAGCTAAAGAACCAAGATTACTTTGCAAACTAGACATGGGGAAAGCTTATAACTGGAACTTCTTGCTTTATCTACTTGCAAGAAATGGTTTTGGGGTGAAATGGTGTGCTTGGGTAGTGTTTTGCAATTCTACAGTTCGCTTTTCTATCTTGGTGAATTGTTTGGCAGTGGTTTTTTTACTCCTCCCGTGGTTTGAGACAGGGGGATCCATTACCTCCATAACTTTTCATTATCGTCATGGAAGCTCTTAATAAGATGATTTCGGGCCTTGTGGAAGGTGGCTTTCTCAATGGCTTCTTAGTGGGGAATGGTGATTTTGGCTCTATTGATATTTCTCATTTGCTTTTTGCCAACAATAATCTCATCTTTTGTGGAGCAAATCATGGGCATATTCAATCTTTGAGGGCTCTCCTCCTTTGTTTTGAAGCTGTCTCCAGTTTGAGAGTGAATCTTTCAAAGTCTGAATTGGTGCCCGTGGGGATTGTCCAAAATGTAGTGACTCTAGCTCACCTCCTAGGAGGTAAGGTATCTTCTATAACTATGAAGTATGTTGGCCTACCGTTGGGTGTTTCCTTCAAATCAGAGGGGATTTGGAACTCTGTGATTGAAAAGGTGGAACGTAGATTGCCTTTGTGGAATATGTTATACTTGGCTAAAGGGGGGTTGGCTTAGTCTAATCAAAAGTACCCTTTCTAATCTACCAACCTATTTTCTGTCCTTGTTCCCGCTCCTTACAAAGGTAGCCAATCGTATTGAGAAGTTATGATGGGATTTCTTGTGGAGTGGGATGGGGGACGAGTTCATATTCTATCTGGGGGGGGGGGGGATTGGAGATCTGTAATTTGATGAAGTTCAATCAGGCTCTTTTGGGTAAATGGTTGTGATGGTACCAACAAGAGAGGGGGCCTATGGAAGTCAGTTATAGATTCGAAGTTTGGGGAGTCTTGAAGAGGATGGTGCTCAAATGAGGTATGTGGACCATATGGGGTGGGTTTGTGGAAACACATTAGCAATTGGTAGACTTTCCTAAGCAATGCATGTATTGAGGTAGGTGATTGTTCTCGAGTCAAATTTTGGCATGACAAATGGTGCCGTGAACAAAGCCTCAAAGAAACATTCCTTGACATTTTTGAGCTTGTACAGACGAAGAATATTTAGTAATTGATCTTTTAATCTTCTCTCGTGGTTCCCCTCAATGGAATGTAGATTTTGTTAGGGTAGCACAATATTGGGAGTTGGAGGTTATTATCGAGTTTTTTGCCTTACTTTATTCCATCAAGGTGAGTGAGGGCACCACAGATAGGATCTGTTGGAACCCCTACAAGGAAGGTAGATTCACAATTAGATTGTTCTACCAAGTTCTAAGTAGCCAGGACATGACCACTTTTCCGTGGAGGAATATATGGAAGACGAAAGCTCCTCCAAAAACAGCTTTTTTTGTTTGGACAGCTTACCTAGACAAAATTCTTACTACGGAAAATCTGAGGAAACATCATCTAATGGTGTTGGACTGGTGTTGCATGTGTAAGAAGACTAGGGAATTAGTAGATCACGTCCTTTTACATTTTCAGGTGGCTAGGACCATGTTGGATGATTTTTTTTTGTGGGAATAAGATTGTCATGGTCCATACCTTGTCGGCTGGTGGGTTTTCTAGCTAGTTGCAGAGGACTCCAAGGCAATCCCCAAGTGGTAGCAAGATGGAAGATGGCCCTTATATGCATGTGTTCGTGCATTTGGCGGGAGAGAAATGATAGAAGCTTCAAGGATCCCGAGAGGACAATAGATGAGCTTAAAGTTTTCATCTTTAAAGCCTTGTTCTTATGGGTGAGGATCATTGATTTTAATGGACTAAATGTCCATGATTTTCTACTTTCAGTTGTAAACCCTAATTAGGTACTTCTCCTGTATGCATCATATGTTCTTGGGCTATGCCCTCCTTTTCTTATGAATAAATATTGGTGATTACCTATTAAAAAAAATGTTTCATTGCTTCTTGACGGCTGGTTGCAATGAAGCCCCTTGATGATGTGTACTTGGGTCACGCTCCTCTGCGCTTTGAATAGAATTTACCTTATCAAAAAGGCTTAATAGTACTCACTTGATTCCTGCCTTATAGTTATGACATCTTCACATTCACATCGATCCTGATTGATGGGATTTCCAACCTCCAGTTTGACAACTTGCTATTCACGACATTTCTAGTTTTAGAGTCCTCATCTTATTCCAGATATTCTGATCCTTATTTTTCAATGTTCTTCCATGCTCCATTGGGACTGTGAATCTTTGTTTTATATCTCATTTGGTTTTTTTTAAATGTCAAAAGTATACACGAATTCCTTTTTTTGTAGCGATAAGGGAATAGTGTACTCTGCCCGTGCATATAAAATTCCAGAATGCACTCGGACTGCTGCTGGCACACCACTTGTTCAGGTGTTGTGTTTCACTCTTAATCTCCATCTATTAGTGATTCTTTCTGGTAATAGCTGAAGTTTTCTATTTAAGTTTTTAATTTAATTTCAATTTTCTTTCCCATTCTGGGGGCAGATCTTATCTTTAACTGATGGTGAGAGAATAACATCTGTTATTCCTGTGAGTGATTTTGCTGGAGATCAGTTTTTATTGATGCTCACCATGAATGGCTATGTCAAAAAAGTATCTTTGAGTTCTTTCTCATCCATCAGGTCAACTGGAATCATTGCAATTCAGCTGGTTTGTTCTCTTGTTTTATGCTCTATTCTTGCATTTTGATCAATAACTGCTTATCTAGTTTTATTTCCAGGCCTCATACATTAACGTGACAGGTTCCCAGGGATGAGTTAAAGTGGGTCCGTTGTTGTACAAATGATGACCTTGTGGCCATGGCTTCGCAGAATGGAATGGTCACTCTAACCTCCTGTGAGACTGTATGTTATATATCATATTGCTATCTTAATGCTGTTCCAATCTCTATCATATTTGTGAGCGTAAAGATGGTAAAGGCCTTTAATAGCAGCTGTGGCATGGGCATAGCATTGTGTATTATTTATTTTTGTTTATATAATTTGGTCCATCCATTTTAATTTAGAAAACCTAGCCCAACATAATGCCCAAGTTTTAAGTGGGTAGCAAATGCTAGGGTCAGGCCTGCTTCTCGATCAGTAGCAGATTTGAGCATGGGGCTCATGGGGTCTACTTCTCAGCTTGTCAGAGCTCTGTCAGAATTTTCATGACATTATGATATCTTGGTCAGCGAAGACAATATTGAAAAAGGCATTTCAACCTGAGTTGTCAGTTTCTGGTGCTGCGATCTAAGAACCCTTTTGAGTCTCTCAATGGAGAGAGACTGGGTTGAATGGGTTGTAGAATCTGAGAATTCTCCTGTCAATGATCATTCTACTCTGAATTTGCTATCTGGAAGTTCATTCACACGGTATTATTGATGGTTCTAATTCAGATGGAGTGGGGGTTATGGTTGCATATATGTCTGGAGGTGAGGGGTTAGGAGATGTTTCAGAAATTGATTGTGGCAAGTTTTCAAAAGAGGATTGGGTTCATGAACGGCTGGAATTTGCCCTGATGTATTGGTGGAGATTGTAATGTAACTCATTTTCCTAGTGAAGATTGAGTGAGGTTTGTCAAAAAATGACAGCTTTTTAGAATCTATATTCAAGTAAAATCTCATTATTCCTTCATTGGCTGGTGAAAATTTTGCTTGGTCTAACAATAGATATTCCTTCCTGGTCCAGGAGTGATTGGTTTTCTTTTTTACCCTTGAGTGGGAAGGGCAGTTTCTTGAAGTTACCCAATGGAGATTGCCTAGGATATGTCCTGATCGCATCCCTATCATGTTGGATTGTGGTAAGAGCTTTGGTGGTAAAAAATCATTCTGGTTTGTAAATATGTAGCTAATAGCCAAGGGGTTCGCAGACTTCTAATAATTTCAAGGTTCGCCAAGTTTCTTGTTGGAGTGCATGCTTAAGGCATTGAAAGCCGATCTTGGAATTTGAAATGAGGAGGTATTTGTAAATGTAGAGATATACTTATTCTAAATGATGTGACGGATCATGGTAATTTAAAGGGTGAGCATTAAGTGAAGAGGATAAAATGAGAGATTATTGCTAGTAAGGAGTGGGGGTGGATCACACTTTTGGAGGAGCTGAGTTGGAGACAAAAATCAAGGGCGCTGATGTTAAGAGTGGGTGACAAGTGCTGGCAAGGGGTGTAAATCAGTCGGTGGATGTTCGGTCTGGTCCGGTCCGAGAAAAATGATGGATCCAAAAAAATGATGGACCGGTAGCTATCGGTCCGGCCAATTATTTTTTATTTTTTTCCTTTTTTTTTTCAAATAAATTAAAAAAAAATTATTTAAATTACGAAATTAAAATTAAGTGAATTGTTAATGTGGATTATGTAACTGACTCATTAAAAAAATAATTAATTATAATTATATTGATGATGTTAATTACTAATTTGATAGTTAATTCATAATGAACTATATTAAACTTTTTACATTTTGTATATGGGGCATAAATAATTGAATTATCCATAGGTTCCCGTCCATACATGATAGATTCGTTAATTGATATTCATATCATAAATTAGTTAATTACATTAATATTAATTTGTAATTACAATTTACACATTTAAAATTTTATATTATAAATGGTGATAGGTTAGATGAAAATTACATAATTAATTATACAATTATTATATAAATAATATATATAAAGATATATTTTTATTTTACTATTCGGTTGTTCTGGTCCAGTCTAGGATGGAAAAACCCCACCCCGGGACCGGACCAAAAACTTTCGGTCTTCTATTTCATGGACCGAGACCGACCAGTCTCAGTCTCGGTTCGGTCCGGTCCGAACCGACCAACTTTCAGCCCTAAGTGTTGCAAGTTTTTTTACCTTATGGCCAATTTAAGTTGAGATTAACTTAAATGTTTTATTCAGATGTGAGTAGCACAATCTCCTCTAATCATTCTGAGATAAGTGATCATATTGTGTTTTGTCAAGAGCATGTGTACAGAACAGTACAACAGAAGAGCTAAGCTGGGTTCCCTTCATTTGATTCTCTTGATGAGGATGGGAACAATGGGTGCACAGGCTCCATAGTTTTTCCTTTTACATTTCTCCAAACTTCTTGGTGGGTTGTAAAAGAAGCGTTGTGAAGGTGTTTCTTTATTTCCATGCTAAAGGCAAGTTTTTCATTAAGTATGAATGCAACGTTTCATGTTCTTATCCTAAAGAAACATGAGGCTATTGATGTTGATTGTGACGCCTCTAACCTCTGCTGGGGATTTGGCAGTGATTCAATCATTGGGACAGGCAACATTGGATTACTTACTCCTCATTCATGACAGTTAACATGCAATGTACCTAGTATGTTTCTAGCAATATGAATAAATCGTAGTGGGAAAAAAATATAACAAGGGCTTGAGCAATACATTATGGTACCTTAACATAATTTATTAATCCCAAAATATCATGTTTTAACAAGGGTGTAGTCTGTCTCACCAGAGACCTAGTTTCATTCACTCTCTTGAATCTTTGGATTTTTTCGATGATCTTGCTGACGGCTTCATTTTGTCGTTGGATCCTCCACCGACACAGAAATGTCTGGCGAATCCAGTTTGGGCTTCCCGTTGTTGTTTCATCTCCGGTGACCCTATTCCTCTGAGATTTGCTCAGTTTTTTCTTGTTGGATCCGTGCTCCTTAGCTTCCTGTGTGCTCTCCGGCGTCGGATCCGTATCTCCACCGTCTTAGACAAGACCGGCGACTCCAATTTGGGCCCCCCGACGTCGGTTCTTCTCCGGCAACTCTGTTTTCTCCGTTAACTTAGGTTAGGGGTATATGTTCCTCTTTCACGTAGTGCTTCTTCTCGATAGAATGAAGATATGCAGCTTGGGATGCCCTTGAACTGAAGTCGTAGGTTTGATGTTAGTATGGGTTAGCTGGTGCGCTTTTCGGTGGAATTAAAGGCTTTTGAGCTTTTGCTAGAAACATGGAGGTCTTCCTTAAAAATTGTGGAGAGGAGTAGAAGGGTTTGGAGATTTGTAGTGATGGGTCGTAGAGGTATAGAATGACTGATGGCTACGGTGGAAGCAATATTACAAGCAAGGAGAAATTTGGATTTCACAAAACACTTGCGTGAAGCAAACAGAATATTCATGGCTCAACAATGCTCCAACGAGCATGGTAGGTTTCTAATAGTCACCGAATATGGTGGAGGAGGCTGGCAGAGTGTTGTAGTCATTCTCAAAGGGTATGAAGGTTTGGGTTGGGAGAAATTTGCTGCGGAATTACGTAGAGCTGCGGATATGCTTTTTGCTGATGGGTCAAAGAAGGAAAACCAAAAGAAGAATGAGAACATCAACTTGGAGGTGAATCATAAAGACCCAAGTATATCCACTGTGGTAAGGCGATAATATGCGTCAGCTCTGAAGACCCGTCATGCTTCGGGGGTTCATAGTGAGGGGATTGATGAAAGTAGTTTGCAGATCACGCCTAAGAACCAGCTCGTTGAATTGAAGGCAGCGATAGCTTTTTAGTCTACCAAAATAGACCTGCTTTCAGCTGGAGGCAACAGGGTTGTAAGGAACAAGACTAAGATAGGCCTGAATCCTTCAAACTCAGATAAAGGAAAACGAAAAATCGGATTCGGCCTGTTCCTATACCCAAATCTAGAAGAGTATGGCGAGTCAAAAGGAAGTCTGGGTTATTTGAAGTGGGTTCTACGTCGGGTATCGGCGTAGAGACATTTGCAATGGAATGTCATTCCCTTAGGTGACTTCTGTACCCGAAAAAACTATGGCTCCCTCGTCGGAGTTGAAGGAAAATGGGACACCAGAGGTGAAGGGACCCACTGAAGTTGTACACAAAGGGTCACCAAAGGTGAAGGGACTTGATGTCATTCTATTGGAGAGAACCTATGGAGTTGCTAAGGAGGTACAGGATTTTAATATGGATTTGGCGTTGGTGCCTTGTGTAAAGGAATGCCTAGAGTCGGGAGTGCAGTTGAATACTGTGGCTCCCCTGGTCTCTTTTCCTCCAATAGAGGATTAGATTTTGCCTAAAGTTAACAAGATTCAGTAGTTCGTGGCAAGTTACACGCTTGAAACTAAATCAAATTTCAAGAAAAGCAAGGAGTCACACTGTCTTTTTTCAGCAATCAACTACGACGCTAAGGGTGGTAGCTCAACTAGAGGGAAGTCTAAAGGGAGAGCATTGTGAAAATGGGAAAACAAGGGGTTGGGGTGGGTTTTTTAGGTAGAGTTTTAGTTCTAAGGAAAGCAAGGGGTTGGGGTCGGGCTTGGTGTATTTTGGGTTGTTTTTCAAGGGCTTTTTTGGGTTATTAGGAGTTTTCTATTATGGGCAAAGTGTTCTCTTGTATACATTCAGTGTAGTTGGTTACTCCTTTTAATATATATATATATATATATATATATATAATATTTTTACTTATCAAAAAAGAAAAAAAAATCCTTACAAAAGTAGGGTACCTACTATTAAAAAAAAAACATTATCCTTCTTTTCCTAAGGTCTGGTCTGGTTTGGTAGATGAGATGAGATCATTACAACTTTTCCAATATCCCTTACAAAATATAAAAAACAATTCAATTTTTTCAAATCTCAATATAAAAATAATATTAACAAATAATATTTTAACAATATTTTATTTAACTTTCATCTCATATCATTTGTGTAACCAAACCAGGCCTAAGATCTCCTGGATCTCTATTATTAGCTTCAAAATGGTCATTATAAATTTATCAATTGCCTTGAGGCGATTCTTGAATGTAAGACTTTCTTCAACTACTAATGACCAACGGGGCTTACGATTTCCCTTTAGGATCCCTTAAGGTCCTCTAATACTCACATGATGATTTCCATATAGAATTTGATTTCTTCAAAACAGGCTTGGAGGGTATACTCGTCTTCTAAGAGATCTATTACGCTAGCTATCTCCTAAACCTATTATAACTTCTACCATTCTAGGGGGAATGGTAGTGGAAACAACCATATTGAGATTTTGAGAAATCTCAGTAAGTTATGCCAAAAACATATACAGAGATAACATAAACATGCATAAGGTAAACATGAACATGGATGCATGAGCATGAACGTGCAATTTCATAAATTGTATTTTTCATCCATTCAGACTTAGTTTTAAAAAACATTTGAACTTGTAACAATGTAACTCTGTGCACAAACTTACCATTTCTTACTCAATCACATATACTCTTATTCAATATAAACAGTTAAGGATACCTCATGGTTTCCCCTAAAAACCTCGCGCACCTGCTAGTTACTGCACCACATCACAGGCCTTTCAGCCAGCTGTGAATACATCGTAGGAGAGACACTTAGGTAGATCGACATGCCCCACATTGCTTAAGTATGACTATTGTATTGCCTTGGCCTCCTATATAAAGGTTGGCCTAGGAGGCCAAGACAATCCAAAATACAACTCAAGCACTCCCAACGGATTATATAAAACCCTTATATTTGTATAATTTGAAGAAAATTGTTTGAAAGTGGCGTCCAACGGATGCTCTATTTCATCTATAATTTACAATTGGAAACAGTGTTACCGCTACATCTAGCGGTAACTGTAACTGTTCACACTTGTAAATCAATTTTAAATTATTTCTCTCATCTATGTACTTTTTCCTCCTCTACCGTGATTTAGTTTATTTCATTTCAACCTCTTTTCACAATCCATATGTTTATTTTGTACGCTTCCTTTTTTCACAGTATTTTTTCCAGATTTTCATTTTTCTTTCCCTGGGCAGTATTATTTCCCTTCCATTACTGCAAGTCCACTATTTCCCTTCAATTACTTCAATTACTGTACGTTCTCTGTTCTTTAGAGAGTTTTGTAGAGAGACAAATATAATTATTATTTATTTTTTGAATTAATTTATATTTTGGTTTAGCTTATAAATTTGGATTAATTTAAAATAGAACATAATTATATGACATTGTATATGGGGAGATATTGCAAATATCAAAAGATATGAGGATTTGATTGGTAGTTAGGTAAAATATTTGAAATGAATAAAAAATATTAAAAAGTATAATATTTAAATGATATGAAGAAAAAATAGATAAGCTGATATATAGTATATTGTAAAAGTCATTATGCAAAATAGAAAAGATGGGTTTGGTGATGTATTTTAAAGGATAGGATGAAGAATCCATTGAGAATACTGTAATGAGTTTATATTCTTTTTGAATGTATAAATTTAAATTATCTTATAATTTGGGTCTAAAAAAAAATTTAGATTCAAAAATAATTTATAGACCCAATGGGTCATTAGGTTGAGCGGGAGGCAGGGCGGGGTGCGGTTTTAACCCCACCCCTCAATACTAGGCGGGGTTGGAAACCCTCCACCAGCATGGTGCGGGGCGAGGTGCGAGGCTGGGTCCACCCCGCCCCACACCATGTGAGTAGCACACCCCTAGCTCCCACCAAGCTAAAGCTAGTGGGCTAAACATCCAAGGCCTCCCAAAACGGGCCTTGTGCCTATTATCAGCAATGACCTACCAACGAACACACAAAACCAATCGTCGGGATCAAGTGACCTGGTGGGTGGGCCTCTGGTTGACCCATCGCCAGATTTGATGTTGCCGATGGAGATCGAAGCCAAGATTGGTTGTTTCAAATGTACGAGAGGCTTGCGAGTAACGGAAAAGAGAGACCCCACTGCTGGGACCAAGTGACCTGGTGGGTGGGCCTTTGGTCAACCCATAGCCAGAGTTGACGATGACGACGGAGATCAAAGTCAAGACTTCTTGTTTCAAATGTATGAGAGGTTTGCTTGGTCCACCCACCACCTGGACCAAGCGACCTAGTGGGTGGGCCTCTAGTCGACGGCGTACCAAAGTTGATGTTACCAATGGTGTTAGAAGCCGAAAATGTCCATTCTGAATGTACGAAGGGTTCTTGGACAAAGGAAGAGGGCTAGAGTGAGCTAGCGACCTCCTTTGACATAGTTGGAAGTCCCATAGCTGTTGTGCTTGCACGGGAGCCTCCAATGGACGTTGAGATGCCGATGGGGGACAGTTGAATTCGAGCCCAGAGTCTCTGGACACAATAATAACGAGAGGGAGTTATAGTTGGCGGAGGTGGCAGCATATTGGAATATTGGAGATGATGATCATTGGGTTGAGCCTACTTAGTTGAATTCAATGTCCCCATTGAAAAAACAACTTGCATCCGATTGGGTTTTACTTAAAGCCAAGGAGATTCAATTGTGTGTCGGGCTCCCATGTATCGGTTATGAAGATCAGTTCTTGGTCTTACTTGCTGCCATTGAAGCTGGCAGTCCAATGCAACCATGAAGAGCCATTCAGCCAAGAAAAGGCAAAGGGAACTAAAGCGACTTACTTGTTCGGTAAATTATGAAGGAAGTGCGAGTCGTAGTGGGATGAAGGGTAGTGCATAATCAATGGTTTTATGAAGCTCAAAATAGTCTCGTAGAATGTAAAGGGGTTGAACAAATTATAGAAGCGCACCAAAGTATGAAACCAACTTCGTAGTTGGAGAGTGGATGTTGTATGTTTGCAAGAGACAAAACTGGAACTCATCTCCCATAACATCATATGGAGTTTGTGGAATTGTTGTTATGTGGGGTCGTCGTATTTGCCGTCTAAGGGGGCTTTGGGAGGCATCTTGGTAATATGGGATAAAAGGGTGGTAAAAAAACGGATGAGCGTGTGGGGGAATATACTGTGGCTACTTCTTTCATGAATGTGAAAGATAGTTATCAATGGTCCTTTGCCGGTTTCTATGGTCCCAATACTATTACTGAGTGAAGAGGCATGTGGGATGAATTGACTGGTCTTTGTAGCTTATGGAGCCTTCCTTGGTGCATTGGGGGAGATTTTAATGTCACTTGTTTCCCAAGTGAACAACTAGGAGGTCCTAGCTCTAGCTCAGCAATGACGGATTTTTCAGACTTTATTTATGAGCAAGATTTTCTGGACATTTCTCTAGTGGGTGGCACATTAACATGGTCCAGTAATAGAGAACTCCAGCTTGGTCAAGACTTGATAGATTCCTCATTTCGCCCCGATTGGGAAGCACACTTTTGGGATCTAATCTAAAAATGGCTTCCAAGATTATGTTTGGATCACTTCCCCATTCTCATTGATTGTGGAGGCATACAAGGAAGTAAAAGATATTTCAAGGTTGAGAACATGTGGCTGAAATCTGAAGGCTTCTTTGAGCGAGTTAGACAATGGTGGTCTTCCTATCTCATACAAGGCAACCCGAGTTATGTGCTTGCTTGTAAGTTGAAGGCTCTCAAGGAGGACTTGAAGAAGTGGAATGAGCAAATGTTTGGGAATGTGTAACACCGAAAGAAGTCCATACTCGACGAATTAGGCCTCGTTTGTTTTCACGACTCATTTCAACTCAACTCATCTCATCTCATCTAATCATTACAGCTTTTTCAAATTCCAACACAAAATAAAATAAACAATTCAACTTTTTCAAATCCTAAAACAAAAACAATATTAAAAAAATATATTCTAACAATATTTTATTCAATTTTTAATTTTAATTTCAACTCATCTCATCTCATCTGCGAAAACAAACAAGGCTTTACAAGGTTTGGAGGACGTGGAGGAGGAGAGGGGGCTTTCAGAAGAAGAAAAGGCTCACAAAAAGCAAGTCAACTCGGATATTGAACGGATGGCTTTAATGTAAGAGATCTCACATAAACGAAAATCGAGGGCTTTATGGCTAAAAGGAGATAAATGCACAAAGTTCTTCCATCATGACTAATTCGCATAGAAGACACAATGCCATTGAGTCCTTGTTGGTAGATGGGAGGATTACATTGAATCCATCTGAGATCACGGATTGTATTACCAACTATTATGCACAACTTCTTTCAGAACAATTATCATGGAGACCTTGTTTTTAGGTCGATCGATTAGCAAGAAGCAAGTTGGCTAAAGTGGCCTTTTGAGGAGGTGGAGATTTGCAAGGTGGTGACAAGTATGGCTGGTGACAAAGCTCCGGGTCTTGATGGGTTCACTATGGCCTTCTTTAAGGCATGTTGGTAGATAGTTAAAGATGACATCATGAGCTTCTTCCATGAGTTTCATGAAGGAGGTATCTTTGAAAAAAGCCTAAATGCTACTTTCATTACTCTTATCCCAAAGAAGCCTGAGGTGGTGGAGATTAAGGACTTTCGTCCTATTAGCTTGGTGAGTGGAATGTACAAAATCCCTTCAAAGTTTTTGGCTCTTAAATTGAGTATGGTATTGGAGAAGTACATATCCAAGGCCCAAAATGCATTCATACGAGGTTGGCAAATCCTTGACTTGGTTTTCATTGCCAATGAATGCTTGGAGAGTCGCATCAAGTCGGGTGAACTCAGTTTATCATGCAAACTTGACATAGAGAAGGCATATGATCGTGTAAATTGAAATTTTTTGTTACAAATGCTCGAGAGATTTGGACTTGGAGTGACATGGTGTTCTTGGATCAAATTTTGCATATCCACTGTATGTTTCTCTATCTTGGTGAATGGTAGCCCAATGGGCTTCTTCGGAAGTTCGAGGAGGGTTTTGAGGCAAGGTGATCCCCTATCTCCATTACTCTTTGTTTTCATAATGGAAGCTTTTAGTAAAATGATCGTAGGCCTTGTGGAAGGTGAATTTCTATCTCAATTTGTTGTAGGGGATGCAAGAATCAGCACGCTTGAGATGACTCACCTCTTATTTGCAGATGATACTCGTCTTTTGTGGGGCTAATCATAATCATATTCAAGCTTTGCGGGCTCTTTTACTTTGCTTTGAAGTGGCTTCAAGTTTGAAAGTGAATCTCACCAAGTCAAAATTAGTTCCGGTTGGAAATGTTCCAAGTGTTTTGAGCTTGGCTAATATTTTGGGATGCAAAGTCTCCACCTTGCCAATGAAGTATCTCAGTCTTCCACTAGGTGCCTCCTTTAAATCGCAGTCTATTTGGGATAGAGTTTTGGAAAAATGGAGCGTAAACTGGCAAGATGGAAGAGAATTTATTTGTCCAAAGTTTGTAGAGTTATGTTGATAAAAAGTACTCTATACAACCTGCTTCCTTATCTTTATTTCCAAAACCATGCAAAGTGGCTCACTGGATAGAGAAGTTGCAAATAGATTTACTATTGGGGGAATAGATGAAGAATTCAAATTTCATTTGGTGGATTGGGCTATGGTTTGTGCCCCTATACGAGAAGGCAGGTTTGGAATTTGGAACTTGTTGGTTTTCAACAAGGCTTTATTGGGTAAATGATTGTGGAGATACCACGGAGAGAGGGGAGCTTTATGGAGGGTGATTATAGAGTTAAAATATGGTGGACTGTGGAGAGGATGGTGCTCGAATGAGGTGAGCGGATCACATGGAGTGGTGTTTGGAAACAAATAAGAAGAGGCTGGACCAATCTTATCGATATGCACGTTTTGCAGTTGGGGATGGTTTCAGAATTAAATTCTGGAATGACCTATGGTGTGGAGATTGAATCCTCAAAGAATCCTACCCAATACTATATGGCATCGCTTGAAGAAAGGAGGCTTCCATAGCAAAGCTCATGGATCTCTCTAGTGGCTCTCCTCAGTGGAATATCACTTTTCTTAAGAGCTGTCCAAGATTGGGAAATTGATACATTTACAAATTTCTTCAACCTTGTGTATACTTGTAGAGTGACTGGAGAAGCGGATAAGATTAGGCCTCGTTTGGATAGTGAAAGTGTTTCATTTCATCTTATTTCGTCTCATTTCTTCATTACAACTTTCTCAAATTTTCACGCAAAATATGATAAACAATTCAATTTTTTTAAATCCCAAAATAATAATAATATTAAAAAATAATATTATAACAATATTTTATTCAACTTTCATCTCAACTCATCTCATCTCAACTCACTATCCAAATAGCATCTAAGTGGCCACAATCCATGAAGGGAAATTTATTGTACAGTCATACTACAAGTCCCTCATGACACTCTCGACAAGAACATTCCCATGGAAGAACATATGGAAGTCTAAGGCCCTCCTAAAAGCTTCTTTTTTTTGTATGGACAGCTTCACTAGGGAAAATTCTTACCTTAGATAATCTAAGAAAAGGCCGATTGATTGTATTGGATTGGTGCTATATGTGTAAGAAAAGTAAGGAGTCTGTGGATCATCTATTATTGCATTGTGATGTAGCCATGAGCTTATGGAATGATATCTTTGCTAGAGTGGGACTTGTTTGGGTATTAATGTCAAGAAGGGTTGTAGACTTTTTGGCCAGCTGGCGAGGCATTTGAGGTAATTCTCAAATCACAGCGATGTGGAAGATGATACCGATCTGCCTACGGTGGTGCATATGGATGGAGAGGAATGGTCGGAGTTTTGAGGATCGTGAACGGACAATGAGAGAGATTATAACTTTTTTTCTTCATACATTATTCCCTTGGTCGATTGTAATAGACTTTAATGGCATGAACCTACATGATTTTCTTGTATCTTTAGACAGTCATGCATAGGTATGGTTCTTGTATATGTCCCATGTACTTAGCTTTGCCTAATTTTAATAAAATTCCTATCTATTGATCAGAAAAAAAGAAGTGGTAGTTCTATTGGTGTGTTGGAGAGGTAGGTTCCATACTTTTGAGAGGAGTGACCGAGTTTTGATAAATGCAAGAAGATGGTGGCAGGAATGAAGAATGTTTTCTTGAGAACCCTTTTCTCTTCCATGGCTGTCCAATCTTGATTATTTATTTGTAGTTTTCATTATTTTTTACTATTTTCTTTTTTTAATTAGGTGTATATTTGTATACTCCCTGTGTTCCTGGATAACATCCTTTTTTTTTTTTCAATAAAGCTTAACTTATCAAAAGATAAGTAGGAATAAACAATACATAATGACTCTTAAAGCCTCCTGTAATAGCCAATAGCAACGCTGCAATCATATCCATTGATCACATATAAATCCATTTTTCCTGAGGAAATGGTTTCCAGGATTTTATCTGTGCGTAAAGCAAATCAAAGTCCTTTGTGCTTGAGCTTTCTTCTTTTTCAGTCCATGGAGATGTGCTCCAATGTTATTGGATTACATTTTTCTTTAAAACACATGAATCCCGATAGAAAAACATATAAATCCATTTTAATCTAACCACGTAATTGTGCACCTCTGGGATTAGTCAGGACGCTGTTCTCGGACATCCGGTGCCTAAAAAAAGAGTCTAACCATGTAAGCTCAATATATGTGGCATGATTTTTAAAAGATTTGGATCTTTCCCATAGCTTACAGAAAGAAATTTCTCACTTGTTTCTGGACTAGTGAGCCTTTTGGCTCTGGGATTTATTTTGGTGTGCTTCAGCTGTTTCTCATTTTGGTAGTGAACTCCCTGTGTTGTGCAAGCTCATTAAAAGTGGCATAATTTTTTAAAGATCGGAACATTCCCATTGCTTATAGAAATGACTTTCTCCCTTCTTTTGGACTACCGAGCCTTCTGGATCTTGAATTGCCTTGGGATGCTCCTGCTTCTTCTCATTATAGTGGAGAACTAGCTGTGTTATGTTTTCATAATGTTATTTTTTAATAAAATCTATGGATAACCTACAGAAACTCCACTACTTAAT
Source organism: Cyclocarya paliurus (assembly GCA_029856935.1). Lineage (NCBI taxonomy): Eukaryota > Viridiplantae > Streptophyta > Magnoliopsida > Fagales > Juglandaceae > Cyclocarya > Cyclocarya paliurus. Next base: position 9,699,540 of record CM056952.1, read on the forward strand.
AATAATCATAATAATAGAAAAAGAAACTTCGCCATTTTTCATTTAAAATCACTTTAAATTGTCCTATAATGCAAATCATGATTCTTGAGCTAATTCAGTATCTGATATTGTTCTCGCTGTTGTTTTTGTTGCTCAGATTCGAGCACAAGGCCGAAATACTAGGGGTGCAGTGGCCATGAGACTAAAAGGAGAGGATAAGATAGCAAGCATGGACATTATACCAGCAGCTAAACGGAAAGACTTGGAAATGGTGGCAGAAGCTAACCCAAGCAGGCAATTTTTTTCGTCATTCTTAACGTTCAAGTCTTGTTATTACTTATTGTGACAATTTTGGGCATCCACAGTATGATTAATTTCCAGCCATAGTCAGGACATTCTTGGAAAATCTATAGACATGCTTTAACGCTAGAGAATCTGAACTTTTTTCTTGGTTTTCGATCTCTAGGTTCTGCCAAGTATTGTTGTTTGGAAGTAAAGTATGTGTTTCCTCTCTGGTTTTGAGATTAGTAATGTTTGTCTGGCACTGGTATTCAAATAATCGGATAATTCACCAGAGGATTTAAAAAAAAAATCAGAGCCCATTGCACTACAGTTATCTGTTCTGGATTGAACCTTTTATTGGATGAACAGAGTAAATTGCTTCGATTCTTCTCCCCGCTCCTTGTTGCGGTCATATCAGCTATCAGCGGTTTATGTTTGTGAGAAAGAGGTTGCCTTTTGGCATTCCTTTTTTTTATATAATTTTTACTAGTCCTTTTATCTATGATGAGCATAATGTTAATTAGCTGTTTATTTTAATTTGGCAATTTTGTCCATAACAATTGAACATTTTATCTTGTACTTATTTCCACAGTACTAAACGCCTCAGTGGCCCATGGCTGTTGTTTCTGTCTGAAAGTGGTTTTGGAAAGCGGGTGCCCTTGAGCAGCTTCCGTGCTTCACCTTTGAACAGAGTTGGTTTGATTGGATACAAGGTATGTTGAATATCATATAAACTTCCCCATCCAAATCCACGACTTTTGATTTGTATGACATGGTAGCTTTTCTTATTCTTTTCTGCTGCCCTATTTTCAGTTTTCAGCTGAGGATCGCTTGGCTGCAGTGTTTGTGGTTGGGTTTTCATTAGCAGGTAATATTATGAGTATTACTTGAAGCTGATAGTCTGATACCTATAGTTATTTGTTCTCGTACAGATTTATAATTGATTTATTCTGTAATATGAATTTACAGAAGATGGTGAAAGTGATGAACAAGTGGTTCTTGTTAGCCAAAGTGGTACAGTTAACAGAATTAAGGTTCGGGATGTTTCGATACAGTCTCGCTATGCAAGGTACATATTTTCTATGGTTTATTTATTTACTAAAATGTATATAGAATTGCCTGCCTTCGCTTGTTTTGTAGCTTTTGCGAATGATATAGCTTGAACATGAACATAGCAGCTCCGCTTTATGCAGAAACTAATAATTTGGTTTTCCCTATATTCGTGGTAATGGATTTCAACTTTTAAGCTCAACCCAATATATTTGTAATGGTGCCCCAACATTCCGCGTGGCAAGTTAGGATTTACAGAAAATATTCCTTGTTTTTTGATTAGTAGAAAACAATCATTGTTAACAAGAAAACATCTTCAAAAACCAAAATGGTCCATGTCAGGGGCAGCAGATGCCCCATAGGCGCTCCTCTCTGTCTGCCTGTTTACTTGAGATTCAGGATTTTCCAGTTTTCAACTGCTTGTAGCATATCCAAGTTCTGAGATTTGTTTAAAACAATTGTGATAATAGTTGAGAAGCTTTACCTCTCTTGTTTATTATTTATCTATGATGCGACCCCCTTTGGATGTATTGTCAACATCCGTATTGTAGCTTTTAGTAGTTCATCGTTTATATTATTCTGATGTAGTCGTCTCCAATAAATAATACTGCAGGGGAGTTATCTTGATGCGGCTAGATCACACTGGAAAGATTCAGTCTGCATCTCTAATCTCAGCGACAGATACTGACCCTGAGGAAGAAATAGCTTCTGAAGCTGCCGCAGTCCATGGCTAAGTTTCACTGAGAGCATCTGCATAGTTCCAATGGCTGCTACTATGCTTTCAATATAATTTAAATATGTATCAACAGGTTCTGTACCAGCAGAGGAGGATGCTCATCCTATTCCATCTCATGTAAGTGACTGATCATGAGAGTGAAATCTTGTTCATGTAGCTGTAGCATTAGTTGAAGTAGGACTGCTCTGTACAGTTTGTAACTTGTGGAACCATTTCCATTGATGAAAAGGATGTTTTTCAATACGTCAAGTTGGAGAAGATTTTCTTTTACTGACAAAGTTTTGCTGTTAAGTTACTCCCCTGCTTGTGAAAAATAGTTCACATTCTTGCCTGACTTATTTGCTTACCTTTTCTAGTTTCTTCGCAAAATTTTAACAGGATGATTGCTTAGCATCGATGGAAGTGTGTTTTAAAGAAAACATCTAGACCTTTGGAAATCCCATGTCTCATTTTTACGAGATTCATGCATGACATGTTTTTAGGACATAAAGCATTGGATTCATTGCAATGCATTCCTCCTTTCGGTTTTCTTTAACTGAGCCTAGGCATCTTATTTTGCGTAGTCTTATAAACACAACCAATAAGGACAGTGTTAAGAGTTTAATTGCCAGGCTTCCCATGTAAAGAACACTTTGAACTTATCAGTGTGAGAATGAATTGAGAAACAAAAATAAAAATCAGTGAATCTGAAAGCAACTATAGAATGGTGACATGAGAATTAATAGGAGATAGCATAGGTGAATTGTGGAAAGAATTTTATCCATTGGCTCAGTTAATTCTCTGAAAAAAAAAAAAAAAACAATTGGGGCTAGAAGATCATGATTACTGGATGTAAAATTGTAGTGATAGTTCAAAGGATTTTCCAACTCTTTTCCATAGAGTTTCTCTCTTATTGCTTGATTGAATTGGATGTTTCAATTCTTGAGAGTTAGAGACCATCATGTTAGTGCATTTAGGCCATGTTTGGACACTTGATGAGATGATTATCTTATTTCAAAACTTTTCATAATTTTCTTCTCAAATATCACTAAAACACAAACACTTTTCAATTTCAAATCTTTTAATATTTTCATTTAATCATTACAATTTTTTCAAACTTTTAAATAAAATGCAAAAAATAATACAATTTTTTCAAATTTCAAAACAAAAATGATATTTAAACAACATTTTAATTTTATAATATTTTTATTCTACTTTTTCTCTCCTTTCCTAAAATTCAGGTAAACATCTTAATTCAAATTATTTCAATAATATTCACAAATTGTTTCACTACTGTTTACAAAATTCTCATTTCGCCTTATTATCCACCATGTCCCCCTAATGTTGTTGGGATAGGATTATTGGACAATATGGATTCCACATCAGCAAATAATGTTATGTTTATTTTTCTTCAAATTTAATTATTCAAATCCTACGTAAGCATTTAATGTTGTGTTTATCTTTCTTTAGACCATCCAATTCAATTATATAATTAAACTATAATTAATAATACATTGATAGTGAGAACATAATTAATATTGTAGTTTAAATTCTTTATTTTTTATTTTTTTTAAGTACTACATAAAATCTTAATAGACCATTAATTTTATAATTTATGTCACTCAAGTCAAATATGTTGCTATTAAAAAACTAGTAAGAAGAATTTTTGTGCACAAAACTTGTCCAAGAATTTTTCCTCCAAACGTATGCTTTGAAAAACTAATTATTCACTTGGAAAGAATGCATACCCCTTAATGAAACATATCAATTGAGAACTAAAAGTTAATGAGTTTAGCAAACAACCTCAACTAAAATCGGCTGCACTCAAACAATGATAATAAAGTCACACGTACGGACAGAAAACTGAAAAACACATGTAATAGTGGCTTCTTAATACATTGTCACTTCATCATATATTATGATAATGCGTGTTAAATATGAAAAATAATAAATCTACATTTAGTCTACGTACTAGTTCATGTGTTTTGACATGAAAAGCTAAATTATAAAGTTAATTAAATAAGATCATGGTACTAATTATCTATATATAACAAGGTTAAATAAATTTGCAAGTGCTTCCAACTTGATTGATCTTATAAGTATTTCCAACATGCTACACGCGATGCCCTCCAAATATGCCTCCAAAAGTGCCCATTTTGTGTGTGTGTGTGTGTTTTTTTTTTTTAATGTTTAAAAAAGTTACCACTAGTGAATTTGTGTGTTTTTTTTAACATTAAAAAAAAAATCAAAAAACACTATGAGGCACTTTCAAGAAATATCTTTGAGGGCATCCTAACATCACCCTTTTTATATATAAATTTTTTAGTGAGCGAGTGGATGGGTATTACACCCAAAACCCGAGCATTTTGGGCAGGAATGGATTGGGTTTGGGTTACCCCGTCGCCCAGTTCTTACTTTGACCCATTTATCATATTTGTGTGTGCATGTAACAATGCAAACTTGCAAAGTTGTATAGGTTGGACAACAAAATGTTAAAACTCACATCTAATTGTTAATATAAATTTACATGCGCTGTTGATTCCCATCCAAGTCTGGACCGATGCCAATCCTTTGGCCAACAAATAAAATAAAAAATGTTGTTGTATAGTGAACAATATTTGTAATACTAGGGATTTTATGAAGTTGTGTACAATATTTATCAATATCTGGAATGATGACCAGGAAGATGAAGTACTGCTAATTGATCTTCATAGGCAATTAGGTATCGCCATAGATATCTAATGAATTGATCAAAACAAAATGCCATGGTGGAGATACGTCAAGTTTTTTTTTTTTTGAAGAAAGAGAATTGTACCCTGTAATATTATTAATGAATTCTCACTTATGGTAGAGGAATACTATGTCTATATCTTTGAATTCCTTGGCGGTTACAATTTTTTTCAAATGATCCAAAAACCAAGGAATGGTAAAGCAGATACATGAAGCTTGATGCAACCGGGGAACAAAGAATGAGGACAAATCCATCAAACAGTGCTGTGTACTTCAACTAGAAAGAAAGCTTCATACAGTGAACAGATTAATAGCAGATATACAAAGCTTAAGGTAAAATGAAACAATGAGCAGGAAAAAAAGAATAAAGAGAATGAATCACACAGACCCACCAATGCTATTTGACACCCAAATATCAAATTAAAATAAAAGAACACTTAAAATTGCAGTAAGACTGTGGACAACTGTGGCATCCAGAACTGGTTCGTATTCAAGCTCTGCCTGGACTTTCTGGTTAAGGAGTTATGTCTCGGAAAACCTGTAATCTGTTTCTCCTCATTAGTTTTTCCTTCTCTTCAGACATAGAATAATCCCTTCCATTTGCCTTCTCAGATCCACGGCCCTCAAAGTTCAAAGCCATCTTTGGCATTGGTGAGGAGTAAAAGTAATCTGTTGACTCTGGCTTCTGCTGCTGATTGAAATTCATAGAACGCTGCACAGCTAGATTCCTTGATAAAACTCCAGCCCCAGATGTACCGTTTAGGTCTTTAACATCAAATGATTCATACTTGTAGCTTAAATTTTTAATCTGACTCTCTGGGTAAGGACTTTGACACATTATGTTGGTATTCAGATTTTCATCATTATATTCTTCAACATTCCAACCATCATGATACTTGTTTAACATGCTTCCACTTAGTAATTCTTGTTCTTCTTCCTCAACCATATCTGCCCAACTTTTCTTATTGTTATCGTGTGATGACTGCAGAATTCCTGTAGAGGGTCGATGAAGACCATCTGGCACACCCGGGCTTCCCTTTCTGAAAGATTCTTCACTTGTAATTGGCTTCTCATGACCTGAAATAGTAATTCCAGAACTCTGATCCCAACCTCGATCAACGGAAGATTCGGATGTTCTTGCATAATTCATTGACGGAGATTTTATCACTGATTCATCTTTCAATCTAGCTAGATCTCTGCATGACCTCCTCCAGTGCCCATTAACATCTTGAATTGAGTCAGCTTGCACATTTTCAGTGGTTACAGATGGCTCAAATGTAAGTTTGCGACTTGAACTGCGAACTGCATCATTTCCCAATATTTTCCTGCTCTGATATTCATTGTCAATTCCCCATGGCGATCTTCTTGGTTGTGTAAATAAAACATTCAGGTTCCTTCCAGTGGAAGAGGGGGAAGAATATGCATTTTTGCAAGTAGGTGTTGCTTCTGTTCCAGTTGAACAAACCCAATTTTCCTTCAGTCTGTTGGAAAACCCTGACATCCTGTCACCAGAGTATTCAAAGTGAGGACCTTTCACGCATTTATCAGCAGATGTTTGAGGAGAGGACTGTAAACTAATTCTTTGTCCAAATGATTTGCATTGTCGAGTCTCATTGCCATGCCAAAAAAAATTGTCCTTGTCCTCAATTTGGTTCTGACCAAAGGAACCTCTACAGTGTTCATTTGATGGCCCTGGCTGTGACTCAAGGTCAGTCAACATTTGAAGAGCACGTTCATATGACTTGGCATAAGACTCATCCATCTGTCTATTTCCAGATGAAACTCTTACGTCATGAAGCAGAGATGCTGCTTCTGCAATCTTGTTCATGTGCATCAAGCAGATTGCCAAGTTGCACTGCTTATTCTTATCTGGTTCCAGAGATAAAGCTTTCCTGAACAGATTCCAAAGAATAGAAGTGACATTTTCTGAAACAAATGAGATGTTACACATGTAGATGTGATTAGAGCGTGAAAAACTTACCTGTAATGTTCTTCAGCAGCTTTATAATTACTTTGCTGCAAGTAAGCCCAGGCCAAGTTGCCTAGTATCCTGCATTAAAAGAGTATCAAAGTCATGTAAGTTTGTTGGAAAATATAAATGTGAAAAAAGAAAAATAATAGATGCATCATTCACCTTGATACTTCCTGTTCAATAGTTATCTGAACCTTCTTTCCTTGAGATCTAGCTGTCTTTGTCCTTCTTCCACCAAAAGCTATGCCATCTTCAATGCGCTTCAGTTTGAGCTGAAGCATCTGAATCTCTTCTTCAATCCTTCCAGATCTCTGCAAAAATATAATAAGCGCACAAACAATGTATGCAAATTACATCCGTGCTCGCTCATCAAATCAAGAGAACAATACATAAGTTTAGGAGCCTCATGGCAAGTAAGTTTGTCTTCAAAGTAATGTAACCAAAATCCGTTAACATATATAGTAAATCAAACTAAATAAACATAAATGCAAAGTCACTTATTAGGGCAAACACTAGACCTTGCAGTTTGCATTCCCAAATTTTAATCCCAACCCAATAATTGGAATAAGAAACTAACATAGTAGATGAAGCATCCACCGGAAAAACAGCATGTGTGATAAAATATAATTTTCAGTTTTTACCCTCGAACCCCAGATATGGAACACAATGAACCTCTTGCAAGCATGACAAATAGCTTTCAAATGGTTCATAAATGATGGTACTAAGATATTCTTTCCATCAATTCCGAGATGCCTCCATGGAGAACACATTAGCAAGCATAGACGGGCCCTGCCTCTGTCACTCGTAATTTCTTGCTAAAATGTTAAAGTTCATATGTATTATGCATTCATTGATTGTCATCACCTACTTTACATACATATTTACTTCAGCATTTCCTTGTTTTTCATCCTATTTGAATGTAATGGTCTTTACATTTTTCTTGGATCATTTCTGCAAGGTATTATCGGGGAGTAAACTAAAGAAGGTAAAAGGTGGGATCTTAACATCAAAGTTCCTATTCCTACTGCAAGAAGTATTTGTATGACATTCAGATCATACCAGAGAGCCCTCGATTAACATTCTAGGAGAAACAACCTTAGACTTACCACGGTTGAAAAGCTGTTCACAAACAGCAGCACAGAAACTTTTATGAACATGACTAATGGCACAACAACTACAGAGGCTTTATTTTCCGAGTAAGACTAGGTCATCAGCAACCAATAGGTGATAAAGAGAAGGAACATTATGTAAGGCATAGACTGGTAACCTAACCCTCTATAGATCGTTACAAACATTACAACTTACTAATCTTTCTAGGGTGATGAAAACGAGAGATTCATAAGAAGAATTCACTTATCAAAGTATAGATGCATCCTGAAGACATCTTCTCACTTTTTACAACTAGCTAATAGTTTCAAAACTAACTGGCTAAAACAGAAAATGATAAACAACGGGCAAGTGAATATATGAAGTAACTATTTACTTGGGAATGGTTCTTTTACCTTGTAGAGCTCGACTAACACATTGTCGAGAGATTCCTGAGAATCATATGGGCAGAGATGACGGAAAGATTTGATAGCCTCGATTGCCTCATCAGATCGATCCAATTGTTTCATCACAATTGACATGTCTTTCAAGGCACTATCAACTCTGTCCCCGGCATTTATGGCAGCCCAGAACAGGGAAATTGCCCTGCTTGGATCCTTGTCTATCAACTGTAGTTAAAAAAACAAATATTTAATAAAGCAAAGACAAAAACGGAATGAATCTAGTCAGGATCTCTACAAACAGTGATCAGCACACTTAGATACATAATTTTGCCATTCTAAATACTTGTATTTTTTATTGGCACAGGGTGTCCGGGAACTGTGTCCTGACTAATTTCTGCGTTGCATAGGCTCTAGAAGAAAATCTACCTGTCAGATGGCCCCTGGATATTGTTTGCACCCAAGGAGATTTGAACCTTAGACCGAAGTAGCATACCCCATGCCCAAGGTTATTCATTGGGTCATCCACTTTTCTTTTCTCAAAAATATTTTCAGTTAAAATTCCATATAATATTTCTTCATAAACAACTGGGACCGTGTGAAATAAAAATAAAATTCAGCTAAATTGAAAAAAAAAAAGGTTATACATCTAAAAGCATACAAATCAACAAGCTTCAAATATCAAGAATTCCGAGAAGAAACAAATAAATAAATAATGGGTCTTGTAAAATAACCAAATGGGCATGAGCATCAAAACCTAATCCAAACCTCTGCAATGGAAAAGATTTTCTACCCCAGTTACAAGAAAAACCTGGGGCCCGATAAAACAACCAAGGCAGGCATTCAAATTATGCAGACTTTTGAAAACTAGATGTCCATAAAAATCAAGAATAACCAGTAACAGTAACATTCAAGAATCATGGATTGCAACACAATAGACGAAATAACAAAATCCAAGATAAAGTTTCTTTATAAACAAGAACTAAAGCGACATGAACGAGCATTCAAATCAAACACAAAAAAACACATTAAATCCCATTAGCCTAAACCATACTGAAGCATCAAGAATCACTCACCTGAACATGTTTGGCCCTGACATAGGGAGAATCACCAGCAGGCACTTTATGTATAACATGGAAGAGATCACCATTATTTGCAGGCGACGATCTCTTCCTCTCTGACAGCGGCATCATCGGCCTGGGATTCCGTACAGGTGGCGGAGTCGAGAACCCCCTCGCGGGGAAATTCTTGCCGTTGCTCCACATTGCCTTTTCTCCAAGCACAACTCGACTCTCAGGAAAATCTTTGAACCCGTTTATTAGAGGAGACAACTTATAGTTTTCTTGTGGTAAGGAGACCACTTAGCTTTCTTGCGGTAAAATTTCTCTTTGGGTCATCTAGGAAAGCGTGAAAGAGTGAGAAAAATTTGAGAGAGAGGACCGAGTGATGAGAGAAAGTGATGCAAAACGTAGAAAGGCAAGAGAGAGAGAGAGAAATTGAAAAGACTTACCGTTTTATAATTACTAGCCGTTAGGGGCTGTGTCACCACCGTTGCGCGTGTGAGTTGCACGTGCGATTTCGCTAGTGAGTTTGGAACATATACGTGAAAGAAGACTATATATCTTAATTTGCACAAGTGATTCTTTTTCATTTTTTCTAGAGATAATTATCAGATTATAAGCATACTATTTATAATCTAGCATTACTCTATTTACACGAGAGAAATAATCTATACAATTTTAAGATGTGTAAATTTTACGTCATTCCTTTTTAAAAAAATGAATAAGTTTAGGACCCACATGAAAAATTCACTTTCTAATGTTGGCCTCACTTTTTTTAAATGGAGCATACGAGACTTGCACAACTTATGATTATATATAACATTACTCTATTTATAAAAAATAAGTAATATTATTCATCATTTTATCAAAATAAGTTTTTAGATAAAATAAAAATAATAAATAATTTGATACATACCAAGAGATGATTAAAAGAATGACCAATAATATATAGCATTTCTCTTTTTCAAATATTAATTAAGGGGCAACAACCCCTACATAATCTTGACTAAAGAGAATGACCACAAATGTATATGAATTATCTCAATTTTGATATTTTTTTTTTACTTAATGGTTAAGAAAGTGTTTTTTAATGAGTTTGTCATTTTAAAAAAAAAATTATTAAAGTGATTTAAAATATACTTAAAAAAAATGCAAAATTTAAAAGTGCAAAATGCACTATCGGTGGGCTATACTAATTTATAGAAGAAAGTTGTTTTTTTAAATGCATGTTATAATTTATTCAATACTTTAAGGTTTTCTCTAAGTACTTCAAAGATTCAATTCGATTAACTAATTTAAAAACAAAATAGTGCCAAAATTATAAAAAGTTAATATGTTTCCATTTTCATATACTATTTTTTCAATTACAATATATCTTCTGACAAGTGAACATATAAAAAAATAAAAATATCTTTCTATTTTTTCTCTATTTTTCCATTCTAAAAAATAAATTAAACTGGTTTTATTTTTTTTAAACCCATTTTCCAATTAAAAAATAGTTTTGATATCTTTTCGGTTCTCTTTGGGTTCTTGAAATCCTTTATTTTAGAATGGAACAATATTTTTTGTTTTGTTTTGTTTTCTTAAAACTTTCTGGGTAAACTATGAATGAAAACTATTTTTCAGTGTAAAAATAGGAAATTACAATAGATATATAAGAACAAGAAGCTAGTTTTTTTTTTTAAGAAATTTGTTTATAAATGTAATTAGGAATAACTCAAATACACAGGAAGTGTACATAGAGAGACACCTAATTACAAGCTAACCCTGAAAAAAAATTATGAAAGTCATTAAGACTATTCCCATCTAATATAATAACCAAAGTACAAACTAAGTTTAATATATAAACAAGATTAAAAAAACTCTCCTCTTTGGTGGCGATTCCAGAGGTGGTGAACAATGGTCCTTGTATGGTACGGTATTAGTCCTTGATTTGGAGAGTTTAGTGTGGGTTAGATGGATGAGATCGAAGACTTATGGAGTAATTTGACGTTGACAAAGGAAGAAGAAGTTGGTATTGAGTTCTCTCTAGGCAGTGAAGATGAAGTACAACGGAAGGGCGAGAGAAGTCTAATTGGCAAGGTTTGCTCTGATCATATGGTAGGGAAGGATGTTTTTGCTAACACCATGGAGAAAATCTGGAGAATAAGTAAGCGTGCAACTTTCCAAGAGGTAGATAAAAATGTTTTTGTTATCACTTTCACCAACCATGCCGATAGGCAACAAATATTCAATGGGAAACCTTGGCTTTTTGATAATGTATTATTCATGATCTTGTCTTATGATGGGGTATTACAATCTGGTAAGATGCAGTTCGACCATGAATCATTTTGGCTGCAAATTTATAACTTACCCCTGGGATTTATTTCGAAATATTGGGGAGTTTGAATAGGTGCTTATGTGGCTCGTGTGCTTGATGTTGATGTGGCTGAAGATGGGATTGGTTGGGGAAAGTTTTTGAGGGTGAAGGTGGAGATGAAGTTGTAGAAGCCCATTGCTAGGGGCAAAATTATTATGGTGCATGGTAAAATAGTTTGGCTCAGTTTCAAATATGAGAAACTCCTAAAGATCTGTTTCAATTGTGGGTGGATAGTAGATGGGGTTAAGGGCTGTTTGAACGAGGCAGGTTATGATCAGAGTTCTGACTCTCAGTTTGGTCCTTGGCTTCGGGCTAAGGATAGTTATAGGCGGCAATCAGCGTTTACCTCTTCAGATGTTAACTCGGATGGTCGTGAGAAGGGTTTGAAGGATCCCACAAAGGAGATGTTGAACAGTGAGGCTGAGGGGTCTGTAGGTAGTATTGCAGTTTGGAGGTTGTCAAAGGATTTCGACCAGGGACATTTCAAGAACACAGGTGACAGAAATAGATTTGGTTGTAGCGAGAATTATGGCAATAAAGAGGGAATTGAGAAAATGGATATGTTGCAGGCGGAGTTTGTGGGGGATGTTGGGGGTTTTTAAACGAGGGCGAGAATGATGGGCTAAGGGATCAGTTTTCAAACAAGGGAGAGGATGATGGGATAAGGGATCAATTATCAAACAAGGGAGAGGATGATGGGATAAGGGATTAGTTGTCTCAGGATGTAGTTAAGAGCCTTCAAAGGGATGGGTGTGTAAATGGGCAAGACATGCATGAAGGACGGGAAGCTGTTACAAAAGTGTTGGGTTGGGCCTAGCAAATAGGGCTGCTGGGAAGTCTGTTATTGCTTATGGGCCCAATATCTTGTATCCTGTGAAGGGAAATTTGCAAGTTGAAAAGCAGTTAAGCGATGAACAGCTCAAGGTTGTGGAGGGTCCCTCCGCAATTAAACAACAACCCCTCAAGGGAAGCAGCAGATGGAAACGACGAGCACGAGGTCAAGGGATAGACTCCTCAGAGAGAGGTGTTCTTGCTGGTGTTAAAATGCTTGCTAGGACTCACACTGAGGATCATGCAGCTACTACAAGTGCAAAAAAAGGGGTAAGAGGTCTGTAATTAGGGGTACTGATGTTCTTCCCAATGAAATGGTGGAGGCTGGGTGCCAGCCCTACCGATCATCATGAAAATATTTAGTTGGAACTGTCAGGGGCTTGAGAACCCCCGAACAGTTCAAAGCCTTTGTTTTCAAATAAAAGCTAAAGCTCTTGATGTGGTTCTCTTGATGGAAACCAAGTTGACACAAGTGCGAGCTATTAAGGTGGCTAGAAAGGCAAAGTTTGAGGGTTGTGTAGTGGTGGATGCAATGGAAAGAAGTGTTGGTTTGCTAATTATGTGGAAGCAAGAGGTCCAATTGGAGTTAGTGAATTACTCTCAAAGGCACATCAATGTGCTTATTAAGAATGATGATGATAGTCAAGGTGGTTGTTAACCTGTTATTATGAACATCCTGATACAAACAAGAGAAGGGAGGCTTGGCAACTTTTGCAACCTTTTAACCCTATTAATATGGGTTGGTGTGTTCTAGGAGACTTTAATGAGGTGCTTTCCCATGATGAAAAGGTGGGAGGTAGGGTAAGATCTGAGAATCAAATGAGTTTGTTTAGAGAGGTCCTTGAAAATGGCAACTTATTTGACTTAGGGTGGAAGGGGTCTAAATATACCTGGTGTAATAGACATGAGGATGAGTCTTTCACCTAGGAAAGACTTGATAGAGCCTTGGCTAATAAACAGTTGATGAAGGGTTTTTATGATATTAGAGTGACTACTTTGAGTGCTATATGTTCAAACTGCAGGCCAATACTGCTCGAGTGTATGTATGGTAGGGATTATGATGTTTGATACCAGTCTCATTTTAAGTATGAGGCAAATTGGACCAAGGAGGAGGGGTGCAATGACACAATAGCTTCAGCTTGGCAAAGGGGGGTTGGTTTGTCGAGCCATATTGGAAGGTTGCAAAGGAAACTGGAGAAATGCAGTAAGGGATTTCAGAAATGGAGCAAGAATTTAATCAGCGATAGAACAACAACTATTAAAGAGAAGTCCAAAGAGATTAAACAATTTCAATCAGATGAGAGGGTTGATAATATGGGAGTTCTCAAAAGGTTACAAAATGAGTTGGATTTTTTACTTGATCAAGAAGATGTAAGATGGAAACAAAGGGCTAAAACTCATTGGTTGGCACAAGGGGATAGAAATACTAAATTCTATCATGCTTGTGTTAATCAAATAAGGAAAAAGAATTTAATAAAGAAGGTAGTGGATGGGGAAGGTAATGTTCTATTGATTAAGGAAGAGATTGCAGCAGGGTTTTGGACTCATTTCTCTCAGGTTTTTCAAACCTCGAATCCCACTAGCAAGTTTATTCAATAGTGTTTGAGTGGAGTAGATCATAGAATTTCTCTAGACATGAGGGAACAGTTGGAAAGAGAATTCACAAGAGAAGATGTTGAAGCAGCTTTAAAGCAAATGTCTCCTTTCAAATCTCTAGGGCCAGATGATTTTAGTGCAGGGTTTTTCCAGGATCATTGGGGAATTGTTGGCTTTGATGTGATCCAAGCTATACTTGATTTTCTCAGCAGTGGGGTTATGCCTCGAGGTTTGAATCACACTTTCATTGCTTTGGTTCCTAAGGTTAATTCTCCCAAAACAGTTCATGAATATAGACCTATTAGTCTTTGCAATGTGTAGTATAAACTTATTTCCATGGTTTTGGCTAATAGGTTTAAATTAGTATTGTAAAAAATTATCTCTTGGAACCAAAATGCTTTCATCCTTGGCTGATTAATTACAAATAATATTATGGTTGCTTATGAACTTCTCCATACTATGCTGTCTAGACAAAAGGGAAGGGAGGGTAGTATGGCTAAGATGGTACAGAAATTTACACGTCTACTTTGTCTAAAGAAAATTGAAAACTAGAACTCAATACCTCACGACACAAAGCTTTATGAGGCTGAAGTTGAATTTGAGAAGGCAAATAAATTTAAGCGCCTACATGGTCTAAAAGTGGTTGACGACTAGAACATACACTGTACCACAGAGCTCCAAGAGGCTGGAATCAAATTCAAGAAGACAAAAGAATGTAACGTGTTTGCCATAATGTTCAGCAATGGGCTACTGGAGATTTTACCTTTGACAATACATGATGAAACAGAGACTTTCTTATGAAATCTAATTGCATGAGAACAATATAGCCAAGACAATGATTCCAATTACCTCACCGACTATGTGTGCTTCATGGATGATCTCATCAACTCTTTCAAAGATGTTGAATTGCTTCGTCGAAAAGGAATTATCAAAAGTTGGCTAGGTGATGATGAAGTTGCTTTCACCATGGTTAACAAGCTTGGTCAGAGTGTCAGCTTTTCAACCAGTAGCTCCATTTATACTAAAACTTCCATGGATGCGAACAAGCATTGCAGTAGAAACTGGAATATATGGAAGACAAAATAAAGGCATGATTATTTCAACAATCCTTGGGCATTGCTTTCATTTCTGGCAGCTATCTCACTACTTGCACTTGCAATTACATAGATTGTATTTTCCATTATTCATGTTTAGATTTTCATGCGGTGTCTTAATCTTGTTATTCTCATAGTTATTGCAATTTTATGTCGAATAATGAGATTTTAGAAATTAATTGACTTACGTGGCTCCTCACCAGATCTTTTATTCAGCCATTGATAATCTTTAATTGAATAATAATGCGTAGAGCAAGTGCTTGATTCTTAATATTCCATGTGCAATGCAGTCAATAGTCAACGATAATAGATCCATGTAGTCCACTATAGTCAACTATAATAGATCCATGTAGAAATGCAAGGAAAGAATTTATTTAGGCTTTAGGAACCTCGTGAAAACTTTGAAAAGTTTTCATGAATCGATTAATCGTGTAGGTTTTAGTCTGCTTGCATAGTCAGTTTTACTACTCACTATGGAGCCAAAAATGTGATTTTATTTATTTGAGGTACTTAGGAGTGTAAGAATGAGGAACGTTTTGCACCATTAGTCTCAAATGAATATTTACAATTTTATGGCTTGATAAAAAGATTTTCGTTTGCCGAACAACAGTTGTTCAAAAATGGGTTTTGAATTGTTCGAGGCTCTTAAGAGTTGAATTTCCTGAAATGAAGTATGCTCCTAGTTTCATATGAATATTTAGGATCTTATGGTGTAAAGTTATTTTCACTATTTCTCAGAGTGAATAGTGACTCTAGTTTAAGCGCCATGTGGCACTCAGTTCAGTGTTTTCAAGATCACTGTGTGGAATGTCCAAATTAGGTTCGATAAATTTTATTTGGAAACCTGGCTAGATCTTAGCCACATTTAGTAAATAGTATTGGACACTTGGCACTAAGAGGAACCATGAGGTGGAAATGTGAAGGAAATCAAGCTTTATTACCATGCTACTTAGACAAACACTATTCCATCCAACCATCCAAATTTTGCCAAGCCAAATAAGGTTTCAACCCAAGAGAAACCCTAAACACTTGAAATACAATTCAAATCCCAAAATATTGGTGAAAACTGAAACCCTAAATGGTGGTTTCCCCAAACTCCAAAAGTTTGCCTCCAAACCCTAATTGAGCACGATTTTAGCTTAGTATTTAATCACTTGAATATATCACTTCCACATTCTATTAACTACTAAAATTCATGCTATTATATCTTTATTTATTATTTTAGACCTTGGTAATTTTATTGGGCTATGAAAAATTAGATTTGGGCTTGATAGAAACCCAAACCCCAACTAAACCCCATTGAAACCTCAAATGGAAGCCCATTCGGTTAAGGCCCATTAAGGCACACGAATTTGCACCACCAAGTCAAGGCTTGTGTAGGACGTTTTTCCCTACCATGGCAGTCCTTTCATTGCCCAAGTCAACTCCAAATAGTGGATGATGGGAAGGCCAAAAACCACCTCATTCCCCTCCCTCTCACACGGCTACAGCAGGTAGAAGACCTTGGGCAGTAGCACCTTGTTTTGACTGACACCCCATCACCTCAAGTGTCTTTCACACATCTATTATCACCCCTCCAGATGCTTAAGCATTTTCCTTGTCCATTCCTCTTATATTTGATCAGTTTTGAAGTCTTTTCTTGGAGAGAAAACCAGAGAGACTCTTGAACAGTTTTTTTGGCTTACATTGTTCGACTTTTTTAAACCTGTTGTAACTGTTTTCTCAAAAAGTAAACTTCATGTATGTTTTTCCTCTTAGATTCTAGTTTATTTCGGTCTAATTTGTGTAAATTTTCATGCTCATTTGGGTGAAAATATTGTTTAAGTATGAAGAGGTTATTTCTAGGCAATAAACTAGACATTGTGTGATTCTTTGATTTGTTTTATGGTGTTCTTGACAAGATCTTGCTTTGATCCTTTTATGGATTATAGTTAACATGCTAATATATGAGTTTAATGAATATTTTTTGCATGTTATAAGTTTTTGATAAGATTTTTGCAAAGATCTAAAATGTTGAAAACTGGTTGTATAAAAACATATTCTGTTTTGAATAAGCTTTAGTCTTTTGTTGTGAAAGCATGCTTCAATGGCTTTTATATTCACATATGATGTTCCTAAGACTTTGATATACATGTAAGGATGTTAGGATGTTATTTTTAGGATCTATGATATTGATTTTAAAGATATGAATTGTTATATATGGAAAGGTCTGGATAGGTCTTGTATTTGAGGTTCTCGGGTAGATCTATGTTTTGATGTAAATTTTCCATGTGATCTTAAGTTTGATGCTTAGATCTATTTTACGACTTTATTATTAAGCATAAAATGTTTTTAATTGATGATTTATTTCATGAAAGGTTTTGGATCTAACGGTTTGATCAAAACCAAACCACATGGCTTTCCGTTTTATTGAAAGGGTGAAAACCGAATGTGTTAAGTTAGATTTTGTGACTTTTTGTGATTTTAGCTTGGTGATTCAAAGCATGATAGTTCCTAGTAATGCGTTATGAATATATTGAGAGTATGTTATTAAATTTTCGGACTCCTTGGAGTTGTCTCGAAAAGAGATAAAACATTGAACATCAAGGGTAGTTGTTAAGGTTAAATACTTGAAGTTTTGTTTTGAAGAAATATGTGATTTTTGTGATGTAAGTTTTGTTGGTTGTTCTAGTATGTTGTTTGAGCATAGGACGTGAGTTTTGTATGTTCAATATTTCGGCTTTAGCATGAAAGGTAATGTTTGAAAGAATTGCAACAAAAATCAAGAGTTTTAGCCTATACATGTTTCGGCCTATGCATGTTTGACCTAGTTGTATTATGTTTAAAATTTTTCGAATTAGATAAGAGTTGGGATGTGAGATTCCTAAGTTAGGAGTAAATTGGTTATTTTCTTACATATAGAGGGGTAAAATGGTAATTTTACTATAAATAAGTATTTATATGTTTCTAAGTTGTTAGTGAGGAGTTTATTATATTTAGAAATATCTCCTTACAGTTTCCCGTTTATTCGCACTTTAATTCGTTACGCTATGCTCACTGTAAGTTAGTTTCTAACTTACTATCTGAATAATTATGTATGTATTGGTAACATAATGGTTGTTCATGTTCTTATGTTCTTATATATATCATGCTATGCCATGTCACAAAACGTATGTATGTTACACACTTTAGTATGTCACGCAATGTTTATTTGTTACACATGATATTATGTCATGAAATGTATATCTATTACACATTATATTACGTCACAAAAGTTTTGTCTGTTAGACATTATGCCATGTCAAGAAATGTTCATATGTTATATGTTATGTCATGTGATATGTTATCTGTTATACGTTACTGGATGTCACTAAATGTTCATTTGTTTCATATTATGTTATGCCATTCATCTCACATACATAGGAATTATTAATACTTAAATTAATAATTAATACTTAAAATATAATATAACATAAGAATTATTAATACTTAAATTAATAACTAATACTTATAAAATATTTAATTAAAAAACTATATAGTCTAATTACAAGATATTTTGCACTTAAATTAAAATTAATACCTAAAATATAATATAACATAGGAATTAGTAATACTTAAATTTATAATTAATACTTATAAAATATTTAATTAAAAAACAATACAGTATAATTACAAGATATTGGTGATTTGTATTGCATGTAATTTTGCAATGTATTTGTGATTCGGAATGTGATTTGATTTCAAATTTAATAATTGTAGGAGTTGGTTAGTTTTGGATTTCAGGGTTATTTTTATATGTATTTAAACCTTAGACCTGTTCAATAGTTGTGACCAAATATTCTGTTAAAGAATATTTGGGTACAACTCTTGAATTGTCCAAAGTGGACAGTTTGAGATTTTATCATCTATATGGCAGATATATTCAGTTTAAACTATTGTGTTAGTCAATTAAAATTTTGTTTGTGTTTCTTTACATTCTTTGAGTATGTGGTCTGTAAGTTTCTCGGCCTATGACTAGCATACTTGGAGAATTGTAGGGAAATACTGTCGAAATTTTTACTAACATTAGAGTTTTGGATTGAGTATATATGCTATATAGATGATAGTCTTTCAAATGGGATAGAATCAACTACCTTATAAAATAAATGGTAAACAAGTATGAATATACTCTTGATAGTGTTTATCCCATGAATTAGATTTTTTTGATAGACATTTGACGACTAATAGAAATACAATGGATAAAAGTTGGATGCTGTTGGGAGATAGACTTGGGTGAGACTATAATGAATATGCATAAGGGGTGAAATTTTTTATAGAGTTTACTCGCATGAGTGTTGAAAGTCTAGGATTTATAAGATATCCTTACAAGAAGTACAAAAATCTTAGTTCTTATAATTTGGTAGTAGTGGAAGATCATTTATTTATAAATGGAATCGATCCTAAATACTTACCTTGAGTCTTACATGGCAAACCATTTTCCAAATGAGTTAGATTTAGATTATGTTTGGAAGTTTCATCTTCAATAAAATTCTCATCTCATCTCATCTCATCATTACAACCTTTTCAAATTCCTATATAAAATATAATAAATAATTCAACTTTTTCAAATCCCAATACAACTTTTTCAAATTTCAATTTAACTTTTTCAAATCTCAAAACTAAAAAATAATATTTTAAACTTTAAAACAAAACACAAAATTCTCATCTTACCTTCCAAACATAATCTAGTAGTCAGTCCAATAAAATGGAGAATGAGTTTATACTTTGTATTTATACAAATTGTTTATAATTTTTGAAATGATGAGTTTGAGCTTAATTTATGCCGACGAGAGGATCGATTAACGGTTGAAGAACTGATGTCGAATGCATTTTGGAAGTACAAAGGTCGATACCATGAACACTATAAGAAGTTCAGTACCACAATAGAGGTGTGCCAAAATCCATTCCAACCAATGCCACCAAACGAATGGGAGAAGATTTGTGATATGTTTGAAAATTCTGCTTATCAGGTAATTTTACTGCTATCTCTTTTTAATAGTATATGATAGATGTATTAAACATATAGACATAATATTTTTTTTAGCAACAAAGTGCTGCGAACAAAGCAAATATATCAAATTTAACAATACACCATCATGCGGGTTATCGATCTTTTCATCGTAGATCTAACAAAATGGTAAGTTATTCTAGTCTCCATTAAATATTAACATATAATACACTTTTCTTATTTAAGTTTTAATATAGATTTTCCTTTTGCAGAAAGAAGAAAGTCCTATTGACTATAATTGGATCCAATTATATGCTAAAGCATATAAAAATCGTGATGGTATTTGGACTAGTCCCAAAGCAGAGACAAATTATATAAGTTTAAATTTCTTTAATTACATTATGGCATAATATTTTTGTTACTTATACTAACTTTAATGTTTTTATTTTTGTAGGACAAGATGATATCTCTTAACGAAACTATTGCGGATCCATCTAATGCATCATCTGTCAACGATGCTTAGATCCTTTCTCAAGTTCTTAAATCATGTTTTGGATATTTGAGGGGTTTAGGATGTTGTGGGAAGCCATCCTCAATATCATTATCCTCTTCTAGAGCCAGATCGAATGACTACAAGACTAAGAAATTGGAGGAAGTAACACCTGAGATAGAATGATTGAGGTCCAAGAAAAAAGAGTTGCTGACCTGATTAGATCAAGTAGCGGATCTTGAGTGAGTTTAGAAGAGAACATGCAAAGGAGATTGAGGATAGAGGTACAAAAATTTGTGCTTGAACAGCTGCAGTCAATTATATCCCAAAACTCTATACCACTACCACAATCTTAAAATTTATTTTTTCTTTCATTGTCTTTCTATTATTATGTTCCAAAACATTTGAACAATTGATGTTTGAATTATAATTTATGTACTACTAGAATGGTATTTTTAATTAATTAATTAATTTTTCTGTATGATTAATACCATTCAACAGTAAATTACCATTTATAAATCCATTCGAACAAAAACAGATCCATTCGAACAAAAAATAACCCATTTGAATGATAAACGAGAAATACAGTGCGTATGGATGTTCGAACAAGAAAATATTTCTTCGAACAACATTAATTTTCAAAACACCGTTTGAACGGACAGAATTTCACAAAATAAAATGTTTGTTTGAACGGACATAATTTATATTCGAACAAAAGTTATTCGAACAAAATTTATTGTTTCGAACACTCTGTTTGTTTGAACATGATCAAATATGGTTATTTGTTTGAATCAAAAGTTTAATTTGTTCAAATGGACGGGTCGGTTCGAACTGACAAATATTTTATTCGAACAATGTTTTGAGACAAAATTGGTTTGTCTAAAAAAAAAACTCCTGCTTGAATAGTTTCGGCTGATTTTGTCAAATTTCGTCCCTAAAAGTAATTTTTTGAGATAAAAATTGAATTTTGTGTCCAAAAAACTTTTGAGACGGTCTTTGAAAGGTAACAATTTTTTGTCTCCAAAACCATTATGAGACGAAATAGGAATTTTTTGATACAATATTTTCTCAAAAAACCATATCTCTTATAGTGCCTATGCTTGAGATGCTTAGGTATTCCAACTCCTACCATAGCTACAATCTAGCCCTTGAAGCTCATTGAATATGAGAAAGTACTCCAAAATGAAAAACAACTAGGTCCTAGCTATTAGAATATTCAAGAGTTAATATATATATTATTTTTTAATTTCCTTTTATAAAAAATTGCCTTTGTGAAATTGATCAATTGTTTGAATCAAGGTGTTCGATTGATCTAACTTTTTTTTTTTTGAAAAATGCTACTTTGGTCACTCATTTTGTCCCTTCATTTTGACACATCATGTATTTTAATTTTTTTATTTAATAGTTAAGAAAATGATTATTTGTATATTAATATGTTTTTATATATTTCTTTAAAATATTTTAAAATCATAAAAAAATGTGAATTAAAAAATTGAAAAAAAATAAAATGTTGAATTTGGCCTAACGGTCAGATTGAGTAGGTTACTCTGAACGGCAGAGTAGCCCAACTTTTTTTTTTTGGGCCACGCAATCAAACATTAAAAAAGATCACAAGATGCATGTAAAACTAAAGGAATAAAACATAAAGCCCATTTTTTTCCTTAAGCAAAAAGAGCATTACCTCTTTAGTGTAAAATGGTAAGAATATCTCTATGTCCAATTTGAGCGATCGATCCCTCAGGATTGAATCCCATTCGGACCCACATCATGTGTCAAACAACGTCTCATTTTTATTTTTGGAATAAACAGATCACATAATATCTCAACTAAGCTGACTTGAAAATCTCTGCACACTAGACGAATCTTTCCATTAGAGAATCCAATGCGTTTTATACCCATCATCCGCATATCCCTCAAAACTTTATATAGAGACATGTATGCACATTGGCGCCATATTCAATATTTCTTGCTTAAAAAAGAGCCTTAGTCTTAGACATATCGATTGTGGGGTGATGATTTTGTAAGGATTCCCTTGATTTCCAAGATTGTATATAAAAGATAGTAATAGGAACAATAAGGAAGATGATGAATACTGATGAAGTTACCTCAAAGATTCATACGATTTGAGGCATTCGAGGTCCCCAGTTCCTCCATAAAAGTAAAACAACCATTAGATGAAGATGCTCCAAAATGAATGGAAAAACCCATCTGGCCTGATACTTAACTTTTTCTAACTGAAATTACATAAAAGTCCCCTGTAAGCAAAATATAGACTGAAACCAAAACACACCATTTTTATAGATCAAATGGTGCAGTTTACATACAGACTCATTTCTAGTTAAAGGTCTAAATTGTGCTGTTTAACATAACCAAGCCTTCATGCTGTGTCGTTTCACTCTGCCAAGACTTATACAAAATCTCTTGCCTTCATCTTCTCATTTCTTCTTCTACACTTCAATGTCCTCTCTCCTTAGCCCCTAAAGTTATGAACTTTATCTCCATAGGTCCTGAGCTAGAAGACCTCCTAACATTCCCCCTCACTTATAAGACCTTGTCCACAAGGTGTGGATACAAAGCCCTAAGTTTCCAGAGATTTTCCCAAGTATTATCCTCTTCCGAAAGCCCTACCCATTTAATCAATACCTCTGTTGTAGCCGTCCCCCATGTTGTCTCATGCATCGATCATGCACCACCTCCGGCTTGGGAATCACTTTGCTGTCGTTGTTTGTGGGTGGAAGCATGGCCAATGGTTGAATATGATCCCCTAGTTTCCTCTTCAAGGAGGAAACATGGAAAACTAGGTGGATTTGAGGAAAATGGGGTAAGTGAAGCTTGTAGGCCACGGATCCAATCTTCTGAAGCATCTTGAAAGGTCCATAGAAGCACGGAGCCAGCTTCATATTTTGGTGCAACACCACTATTTTCTGGCAGTACGGTTGAAGGCAGAGGCATACCCAATCTCCCACACTAAATTGTCTTTTGGTTATCTTTTTGTTCGCATAGTGTTTCATCTTCACTTGGGTTGCTGTGAGGTTATTTTTCAAGAGATTCAAAATCTGTGCTCTGTTGTGTAGTAGCTGGTCAACTGTTGTGTTGCTTGATGTACCCAGAATATAGTCGAGTAATTTTGGGGGAGGGTAACCGTAGAGAGCCTCAGAGGGGGTTAGCTTAGTTGAACTGTGGTAGGTATTGTTGTACCACCATTCAGCCAATGGCAGCCATTGGCTCCACCCTGTAGGTTTAGATCTCACATAACACCTTAGATAGCCTTCCACCACCTTATTCACTGCTTCTGTTTGACTGTCGCTCTGCGGATGATAAGTCGAGCTATAGTCTAGGGAAGTACCCTGGAGGGCAAACAACTCCTTTTAGAAGGAACTTAAAAACACCGAGTCCCTATCAGACATTATGGTTTTTCGAAAATCATGCAATTTAAAAACTGGCCAGAAAAATACGATGGCCACTTCTTGAGTTGTATAGGGATGAGATAGGGCCATGAAATGCCCATATTTAGTGAAACGATCCACTACAAAAAAAATTATAGAACACCCCTTGGACTTTGGCAGCCTTTCCACAAAGTCCATTGAAATATCAACCTAGGCTTGTTGGGGTATGGGAAGAGGTTGTAAGAGACCAGCTGGGGGTAGCATCTCATATTTAGAAGCCTGACATATTTCACACTCCCATTCACCTACCTTTTATTGTTTTTTTTCATACCTGGCCAATAGAAGTCCCTTTTGGCCCTTTGATAGGTCTTTAAGTACCTCGAATGTCCCGCTATTGGGTCGGTATGAATGAACTGGAGTACTTTCAGTTTGAAAGGTGAATCTGGAACTATGAAGATTCTGCCCTTCCTCAAGATTATTCCCTGCTGTACTGTTGTCCCTTTAGGAACCTCTAGCTAATTCAACAATCTTTCCATCAAACCCGAAGCTTCTGTACTACTCTTATAGTTGAGTTTCAACTCTCCCACCCAATCTGAAGTGGGAAATGAAATATGGGCAAGCAATCTGATATCTTCATTTTCAATATATCCCCCTTCCTCGACAGTGCATCAGCCACGACGTTCTCTCTTCCCTTCTTGTACTCAATCTTAAAATCATAGCCCATAAGCTTGCTCACCCATTTGTGTTAAGCTTCCGTTTCAATTTTCTACTTAAGTAAAAATTTCAACACTTATTGGTCCGTTTTAATGATAAATGACTACCCCAAAAGGTAGGGTTGCCATTTTTGCACCACTGTCACAATGCCCAGAAACGTCTTCTCATACGTTGAGAGTAGTAGAGCCCTTCCCTTTAACATTTTACTCAAAAAAGCAATAGGTTGCCCCGACTGCATAAGGACAGCCCCTATTCCCTTCCCACTAGCATCACACTCCCCTATGAAGGGCCTTGAGAAATCTGGTAATGCAAGGATGGGTGGCCTTGTCACCACTTCTTTTAACTTATTGTATGCCATC
Organism: Cyclocarya paliurus; assembly: GCA_029856935.1. Lineage (NCBI taxonomy): Eukaryota > Viridiplantae > Streptophyta > Magnoliopsida > Fagales > Juglandaceae > Cyclocarya > Cyclocarya paliurus. Next base: position 9,724,611 of record CM056952.1, read on the forward strand.
TTTGCCTCTTGGATCCACACAAACCCATTTTTTATCAGCAGCTGAGTAAGTGGAGCTACTAACATCCCGTAATGCCTTATAATTTTTCTGTAGTACCTCATCAACCCTAAGAACCCTCTCAAGGCTTTAGGTATCTTAGGGATTGGCCAATCCAACATTGATTGGATTTTTGAAGGGTTTGCCTTAACACCTTGGCCATAAATGATGTGACCCAAGTAATCCACTTCCTCCATAGCGAATCGACACTAGGATTTTTTTGAGTACAAACGGTGTTGTTCCAACATTTTCAAAACCTCTCTCAAATTAATTTCATGCTTCTCCCGAGATTTACCATAGACCAAGATGTTGTAAAAAAAACAAGAATAAATTTCCTCAAAAAGGGTTTGAATACATCATTCATTAACCCTTGAAATGTAGCTGGAGCGTTGGTGAGGCCAAAAGGCATCACCAAAAACTCGTAATGTCCCTCATGAGTACAGAAAGCCGTCTTGGAATGTCACTAGGCACCACTCTCACTTGGTGATAGCCCGACCATAGGTCGTGCTTAGAGAAAGTCACCACTCCGAAGAGTTCATCTAGCAATTCATGAATAACTGGAATAGGCAACTTTACCTTCACCGTTTCCTTATTAAGTGTCCTATAATCCACGAAAAGCCACCAACTACCATTGACTTTATGAACCAGGAAAATAGGGGCAGAAAAGGGACTAGAGCTAGGCCTAATCACTCCATATCACAACAACTCAGCCACCATTTTTTCAATTTCTATTTTTCGGTAATACGGGTATCGATATGGTCTATTTGTTATGGGTTGAGTGCCTTCCTTGAGGACTATTTGATGGTCATGCGACCGAGGTGGGGGTAACCCTTGAGGTTCCTCAAATACCTCCTTAAAATCTTCTAACAGTTCTGAAAATGGCTTAGCCACATTCCTATACCCCTGTTCTTCTTCCCCAGCACACATAATTTGTAAGAGAATTCCCTTCCTTTTTGCCATAGTGGCCTTGCAAAATTTTTCACTATCCTCTACCACCGAATGATTTAGTTTCAGCCCCTTCAATTCAATTGCCTTCCCTTGCAACCCAAAAGCTCATTAGTAGCTTTGAAAAGTCCCAAGGGATAGGGCCCAAGGTTTCTAACTACTGGACTCCTAACACAATGTCACAACTTGCGAGGTCTAATAAATGAAAAGGGGGTTGGAGCAAATTACCTTGTACCTTTGGCTATACTTTTCTACACAACCCTTCACTACTTAGGCCCTATCCATTAGCTACCCGCCCCCCCAAATTGACTGAGTAATACACTAGCAACTGCAACTTGGAGACCAAGGTTAAATCTATAAAGTTGTGTGGGCTACCTGAGTCTACTAAAATCACCACTTGCTCCCCATTGATACTTCCCACCAGCCTCATAGTTCTCATAGTAGGAGTTCTAGCTATAGACCAAGAGATCTCAAGTTCTGCCTTGTCACTAGAGAGTGACTTTAATGGCTTATTCCCTTCATTTTTTTCACAAGACTCCACTTCTTCCTCTTTCCCTCCTACTTCATCCACTTGCAAGAAATAAATTCTAGGATTTTTGCAAGTATGTGTTGGGTTCCATTTCTCCTCGCAATGGTAACATAGGCCCTTCTTCCTTTTCTCATCTATATGCATGGATGTCACCGGCTTTGTAAAACTCATTGGTTTCTTCCATTTGTTGTAATTATCACTGGAATAAGAACGCTATCCAAGGTTTCCCCTCATAAGTGTAGTGGTCCTTTCTTCCATTGGTTTGTTGTACTTCCTAGTACTGATGTGATACTCCTTTTGCATTTTTTCCAAACCGTACGCTGCATTTAAATTCACCGGGTTCAACATCCAGATTGGAATGTGGATCTTGTCTTTCAAGCCACTGAGAAAACAACTCATCTTATGGACATTCGAGAGCCCCCTCAAGCGGTTGGATAATGTTTCGAACTGTGCCCTGTAACCAGCCACTGAGCTAGTCTGCATGAGCCTTGTCAACACTTCCATGGGGTCGTCATATGCTATTGGACTAAAACGAAGGAGTAACGATCTGGAAAAGGCATCCCAATCCCTACATAAGCACCCCTCTGCTGCATTTTGGAACCACACAAGATCCTCCCCTTCCATGTGATAAGAGACCATCAACAATCACTGGGGTAGTGGTGTTTGGTGGAATTCAAAGTAATGGTTGGCCTTGGAAAGCCATGCAGCCAGTTTAACACTCTGGAAATGAGGGAAATCAAGTTTGACCCCCCTAGGATTGAAACTTCTCGAGTTTGGATTTTTATTTTCTGGAGGAAATTATTGGTTAAGGGGTGGAGGGGTGTTGGTTGGTTGTGTTGTTGGGTAAAAAGGGTACATAACATGTCTTTAATTTCCTTTACATCTATTTTCACAGTACTAACATCAATTTTCAAAGTATTGACATCTGATTTTAATTCCAGGATTTCTTGTTGGTGGTGGTCAACTTGATGCTGAAGATTCTCATGCTCCTGGTGCTTGGATCTGGTATTATCGGCCATGGTAATGTATGGGTCTGTTTGGTTGGTTTCTGGGCTACTATTGAGTCTTGACTACGGTGGTAGATGGTCATGTATGGTGCTGTTTGGGTGAGTGTTTGGGTTTGAAAATGAGTAGTGAAATTGGAATTGTAGGGATTAATTCAATCGGATATTATCTGGATTGGATGGGATTATAATGGCTGGGTAATGAAATATGTATTTAATGGATTGGTTCTATTTGGATGAACTGGGTAGGATCGATGACTTTTGATACCACTTGTAAGGATTCCCTTGATTTTCCATATTGTATATAAAAGATAGTAACAGGAACATTAAGGAAGATGATGAATACTGATGAAAATACCTCAAACGTTCATACGATTTGGGGTATTTGAGGTACCCAATTCCTCCATAATAGACAAATAGCTATTAGATGAAAATGCTCTAGAATGAATGGAAAAACCCATCTGGTGTGATACTTAACTGTTTTTAACTGAAATTACATAAAAGTCCCTTGTAAGCAAAATATTGACTGAAACCAAAACACACTGTTTTTATAGATCAAATGGTGCGGTTTACATACAGACTCATTTCCACTTAAAGGTCTAAACTGTGCCGTTTAACATAACTAAGCCTTCATGCTGTGTCATTTCACTCTACCAGGACTTATACGAAATTCCTTGCCCCTAAAATTCTACACCTCAGCGTCCTCTCTCCTCAACCCCTGAAATTCTGAACTTTACCTCCATAGATCCCAAGCTAGAAGACCTCCTAACAGATTTCTTCTTTGATCTATTCATCTTAATTTCTTCTTGGTGTTATCATTATTGCAAACTTTATGTGAGATAGAGTCACAGATCCATTATTTGGTCGTGTTATTTACATCTCCAAAATATGAAAAATAATTAATAAGTTATAAAGTGGGCTCGAGCTTCAATGTTTCACATGATTCATGTCAGTTGCATTATGTAGTATTTTTTGAAAATTTATATTTTTTATTTTATAAAAAAAATAGAAAACTGCAAATTATTTAAGATTGTTGTCTGTACATCTATATTATATGTATATATATATATATATGTGTGTGTGTGTGTGTGTGTGTGTGTGTGTGTGTGTGTGTGTGTGTGTATGGTGGTTCCCATTCATTCGATGCGTGGTTAAGATTGTTGTTTGCTCAATTCACACTTTTCCCCCCCTTCAAGTTGATAATGATATATAAGCAACCATGAGCTACAAAGTTCAGAAAATTCTCATCCTTTTTTTTTTTTCCTTCAAGTTGATAGTGATATATAAGCAACCATGCTCAGTACCCTTTTATACAAGTAGTGGGGGTGGATCTTCTCCATTATGAAAATTCAAAGGCAAGGGGATATGAGTAAGGTGATGTTTCCAAAGACTTGCATTTCAGCTGCCCAATGCGCCAGATTATGCATGCATCGATTTTGGAATCGATGAATTTTCCTTGCAGTCCAATCTTTGAATGAAGATAAGTGATATTTGATGTCACTAATAATGGGGCTCATGATCCATTCTTGGATTGGAGAGGAATGTGTGATGGCATGGATGGTCACTTTTGAGTCTCCTTCAATGATAATTTTTTCCAGTCTTTGGCATTCGGCTTCCTTGATTCCCATTAAAGCCATTGAGGCTTCACCAAGGTTGGAGTTTATACTGAGAATGAGAATTTGAGCGAAAGATAGCAATTGGCCGTGTTGTGATTTATAGAGAGAGGACCTGGGCTAACCCATGTTGTGATTTATTGATAAAATGACTCTGTTCATAATGATTACTTACTTGGTGGATTAATTTTGATTAACATCATTACATTACTTTTGTATTGAAAAATAATGCAATTACTTGGATCCATACTAACAACTTCCACATTGAGCCTAGACATCTTTAAAATAATGTAATGACAACCTTTCTCGGTGATCATAAACCCAATTCCGTCATCATGTAATGACAAACCCAATTCCCTTCAAGCTGCTATAACTAAAACTATGAACTCTATTTTTTTTTTTACTTGTCCCGTCGCTTATTGCCAAATATTCTTTCCTTAATTTTATATTCACTTTGCGTGTCAAGTCCTTTCTCATTTGCTTACACTCCAATTCGAACTTAATTCTCTGCATCTTCTCTCTTCTTTTACTCTTTGTGTCTTCGTTTTCTTTCTTCAATGTTTTTTTTTGTTTCTTTTTTTTCGTTTTCTATTTGTCTTCTCTCGATGGTGCACGGATAGAGACAATGGCTAAGGTAGGTGGGGCTTGGACATGGGCTGTGGCAGTCTAAGGCAGTTGGTGGTGGCGAAGATGATTCGGGATTTGATTTTCAGTTTTTTTGTTTTTTACTTACATGATGTGATAGATCTATTCTCTGCATTTTCTCTCTTCTTTTGATCTTTGTGTTTTCGTTTTGTTCTTCAAGTTTTTTTTTTTTTCTATTTTCTATTTGTCTTCACAAGCACACATGATTAGTTGACTATGCATGATTAGAAAAGAAATAAGAATGATGCATGTCATGAATATCTGTTAAATATTTTTATTTTATTATCTCAAACGACTTATAAAAACTTGAGATTTTTAGCCTCATTTTTCAAGTACTTTTGTTTTTCATATATCAACTTGTTATCCTTATCTAAAAGAGTAGGAAGTTGAAATGAAGAGACAAGTAAGGATTTTAAATCCTTATTCTCCTGCTTTAGGATGACATCTATGGTAGATGCAGAAATAAATAGTGACTGAGATGTAGAATACCTCATATAGTGAACAAGGGGATTGGTGAAAGAAGATTGTTGAGCCATTAAAAAAATGGAAAAAAAACATAGAGAGGGAGAATGCAGATGGATTACAGAGAGCAAAGAAGAATTTATACAAATTAGATGAAACTTAAAACTGATTTTATAGAGATGGAAATGAAAATAAGACAATCTATCAGTTTTTCAAAACTTACTTAGTTAAGATTACAAAATATGCATCCCAAGATATGCTGGATGCATATCTTGTAATTTCGGGGTGCTATTTCTTAGATTAACTCTATCAATCAATCAGATTGTAAAATTTCTTTATTGTAATTTTTTTTTTTTATTGTTGATGTGTAAATGATCAAAGATGAATAACAAGCGCACAAGTTTTTTTTTTTTAATATATTTCAATCCATCAATATTATACTCTTGGTTTCTATATTTGCTAAAATTTACTTTTTGTTTTCCTTCATTAATCATTTTTTTAAACCATATTATTTTTATAAAAAAAATGTGTTTCACTCAACAAGCAACGTGCTTTGCACATTGCTCTCTACCTAGTGTGTGTATATATATATATATATATATATATATATATATATATATATATATATATATATATATATATGGTGATATAGATCAATTATGGCAACATCAGAATCAATTAATTAACTAAAATGTAACTTATAAAAACTAGATACTCAAATTGTACTATGTTATTTATAATACAAAATATAGTGGTCAAGTGGATCAAAATTCTTGGAATTAGTCGGTGGGAACTCAAAAATTGATGGGAGTATTTATTGTATTTAACCTTATACGTGGAAGGTCTGGTGGTTTTAGTACCCTCGATCAGTTTTGTAAGAGTTTGTTTATAATATTATATTTTTTTTAACCCTCATATTATCTGTTATAAAACAAAATTAGAAAAAATTATTATGTAAAATTAAAAAAAAAATTGATAATATATTTTAAAGAGTAAGATACGTAAATTATTAAAAGTATTCTTTCGCAAGATGATAATAATAACAAAAAATCTTCTCAACTTCCCACTATTCATCCACACTCCACACTCCACCTTTTTTGTTACAGTTCGACTATATATATCACATTGTTGTAAATGCATACATTAGTGGATGACAACTTTGTTGTGTTTGTTTTGCACGTGAGAGATTGTTGTGCATGTGAGTTAGACTTTTAATCACCAAGCCATAGATTTAACCATTAAGGGCTCGTTTTGTCAGTAAGATAATGTGAGAATTTTATGAATAATAATAAGATAATTTATTAATAGTAGTGATATAGTTTAAGTTGAGTATTTTTTGAGTTTTGAGAAATGAAAGAAAAAAAATTAAATAAAAATATTATAAAATTAAAGTATTGCTAGAATATAATTTTATAATATAATTTTTGCTTAGGATCTGAAAAAGTTAGAATTGTTTTTTATTTTTTATTTGAAAGTTTGAAAAAGTTGTAATAATTAGTTTGAAAATTTTATATTTGAATTATGTTTGAAAATAAGATGAAATGAGATAAAATAAGATCAGATGAAAATTTTGTGTTTCACCTTAGACCCTAAACCTGCCTTGGCGGGACCCATATTTTGAAAAAAAGATGTTACAGTTCAACTATATATATAATGTTGTTGTAAATGCATACATTAGTGGATGACAACTTTGTTGTGTTTGTTTTGCATGGGAGAGATTGTTGTGCATGTGAGTTAGACTTTTAATCACCAAGCCATAGATTTAACCATTAAGGACACGTTTAGAGAGTGAAATAAGATGAGAATTTTATGAATAATAGTAAGATAGCCTGTGAATAGTAATGAGATAGTTTGAGTTGAGTATTTTTTGAGTTTTGAGGAATGAGAGAAAAAAAGTTGAATAAAAAATATTATAATGTTAAAATAATGTTAGAATATAATTTTATAATATTATTTTTGTTTGGGGATTTGAAAAAGTTAGAATTGTTTTTTATTTGAAAATTTGAAAAAATTGTAATGATTAGTTTGAAAAAGTTATAATAATTAGTTTGAAAATTTTGTATTTGAATTATGTTTGATAATAAGATGGATGAGATGAAATAAGATCAGATAAAAATTTTGTCTCATCTTAGACTCCAAACTTGCCTTGGCGGGACCCATATTTTGAAAAAATGATGTTACAGTTCGACTACATATATCACATTGTTGTAAATGCATACATTAGTTGATGACAACTTTGTTGTGTTTGTATGCATGTGAGAGATTATTGTGCATGTGAGTTAGACTTAATAACCAAGCCATAGATTTAACTACTAAATCATAGACTTAACTAGGCTCCGTTTGGATATAGGAACGACTTTATCTCATCTCATTTCATCATTACAACTTTTTCAAATTTCCACATAAAATGTAATAAACAATTCAACTTTTTCAAATCCTAAAATAATAATAATATTAAAAAATAACATTATAACAATATTTTATTTAATTTTCAACTTTCATCTAAAATTATCTCATCTCATCTCACTATCCAAACGGGGCCTGCCTAATTTGGGTACTTAGATATTCTCATAATACCTCACTATTATTTATTATTTTATTATTAATTTTTGCATTCTTTTCACTACTATTTATTATTTTATCATTATGTTTTTATTATTTTTTTACTATTATTCAGAAAATATCTAAAAATATTTCACTATCCAAACGTAACTTAATCACTAAGGGATGTCTACCATCTAGTTGTCTATAAAAGGATCGATGTTTTGATGAGCATTTGAATAATACAAAAAATTATAGTGAATGATTATATTGATCTTTGAAGAACCAAGTATATATTGCAATCTCTCAATCTTCCTACTTCTCTTTTGCATTCTTTCGGTACTTCTCTTTAATTTTACAACACACGTAACTATTGTCTCCATATTTTTCTTCGGTGTAGGACAGATGGCAGGCTTTTCTTTTTGGTTTTTTTTTTTTTGAAAAAATGAAAGAGTCGATAAAGTTGAAAATGTTAAAATACACTATCGATCATTGTCTCACCTTAGGGGAACTAAAAATATATGAATTATTGGGTATTACTAATTTGTTTGTAACCATCACTTTTAAGAAACACTATATCCCATTTGGATAATGAGATAAAATAATATTATTTTAGATAAAAGTTAAAAGTTGAAATTTTTTTTTATTAGAATATTTTTTTAATATTATTATTATTTTTAAATTTGAAAAATTAAATTGAGATTTAAAAAAATTAAATTATTTATTGTATTTTGTGTAAAAATTTAAAAAAATTGTAATGATGAGATTAGATGAGATGAGATGTATTTTGTATATCTCTATATTTTGCTAATAATAATTTAACTACTAAAAAAGCTTCTCGGAGTTCTCATATTTTTGTCAAGAATATAACGAAAATCAGTTATTGGGGTCTTTCTCAAAATTGTGAATAACATGTATAAGTACAGGGAAAGAAGCAATCTGCAGGGCTAGTGGGAGCGATCTACTTCTAATCATTAAGCAAGCAAGTCTAAAAGAAAAATGAATTTTACCTTTATTCTGTTTTGAGTTTTTTATTTATTTCCTCGTATATATAGCATACTAAAACAGTTAGGCCACTTTTTCTGCTTTCGGACTGCCCAAAATTAAATTAACAACATGTAATGCCCTTATTCTCTCTAGTACCTTTCGAGAGTCGAGACTGATTACTGTGTAATTTTCAAATGGTTCAGTACGTATTCATCTTTTAGTTGCGAATGTAAAACTCAACCATTTGAGAATAATTTACCATTTTTAAGATAAATGATAAAAAGATCGAAAATCCATGTGATGGTATATCGTTAATTTTAATCTATTTACTTGGTTCACAATACTATGTTTTTAAAAAATAATTATGTCTATATGTTTAATATATCTATCATATACTATTAAAAAAAGATAGAAGCAAAATTACCTGATAAGCAGGATCTTCAAATATATCACAAACCTTCTCTTATTCATTTCGTGACATTGTTTGGAATGAATTTTGGCGTGCCTCTGTTGTAGTACTGAACTTCTTATAGTATGCATGACATCGATCTTTGTACTTCTGGAATGCATTCGATATCAGCTCTTCAACTGTTAATCGATCCTCTCATCGGCCAAAATTAAATTCAAACTCATCATTTCAAAAATTATAAACAATTAGTATAAATACAAAATAACTTTAAATTAATATGTTATATACTTAGTTGCTTGGGATGTAGCTTATTACCAATCAACGATTTTTGATGTGATCTTTTACATATTGGAAAACTTTAGACCAGGATGATGTTACCATCAGTGCATACGTGCAAGTAAGCGTACCAACATAAGAAGTAAGCCATACTGCCGAATCTCTGGAGTCACCAGTATGAAAAGAAGAATATCAACTTTAATTTTACCTACTTTCCTTACTTTCTCTATGCAAACACCCCTCATAGTGCCTCGACTTCGGTACTAGTTTACAACAGCTATATATAAAGTAATTAAAGCATATAGTTTAATTTAATTAAATTATTTTATTGATATATATTACTTAAATTGAGCATAAAATGTAATATTTAATTTGATAAAATACCTTATTCTGAGTCTAGTGATGTTGGCCTACTATTGATGGTAGGTGAACCACATGAGGAGTAGGTAATGGATGGCGATGGCGCACATGTTGCTTTGCGTTTGAATGCAAATATGTTTGAAATTGTAACAAATTATTATTTGAACAAACGTTATGGATATTTATAAGAATAGTACTTACAAAAATACCTGTTTGAAATTCATTCATTATCAATTTTGCTGGACTAGTCGCCCTCATCCTCACTAAAGACTTCAGTTGAGATTCATCTTCTTCGACATTTCACCCTCAATTACTTCTGGTTGAACATCTTCTCTATGCAATGGGACTATACCATATTGGCTTAAATCAACAAATAAATTGATGCTTGATTCGTTTTCTTGATATGCTTCTTCATTTGCTGGACTATTAATTTTTCATGTGGTTTGTCTGCCTTTGGAATGTAATCATATACATTTCTTGGTGTAAACTTCTCCACTACCCACCATGGGTTCCCGTACTCCGGATCATCTAAATAAAAAATTTGATTTGCTTGTCAAATAAGAATGAAAGGATAGTCTTCATACCATGTGCGAGATATATTGACACTCACAAAATATTCATCATTATGCACTCCTAACCTAAGATTTGAGACATCCCACCAATTACATTTAAACAATCAGACCATATATGCCCCCACGTACTATAACGCTATGATATCTTCCACAATTCCATAGAAGTCAATGTTATCATCTCCATGGCTTTATTCAACTATGACCCCACAATTTTGAGTTTTCTTATATCGTTCTCTGTCACCTGTGTGAAATCTATAACCACACACCAAATATCCTAAGTAATGGATGACCTGTCTAGATGGACCAAATGCCAGAGCATGCAGTTCTGGTGAGATTTCTTCTAAAATTTTACCATATTTCACTACAATCTACATCAATAAATATTATTATAGTTATATCAATGTTAAATAGAAATCTATGGAGTTTAGTGGTATGTAGTTCGTATTATAAGATGGCATTTTACAGTAATGCCATATGTTCAAACCATGAGGTAAACTCATCTTCGTGTGTCTTTTCTACATCAGTTACACCATTCGTGAGAAGTAATTGTATATGTTCACTGCGCATGTTCATGTGAACTATTAATTTGTAACAAGCAATACTATATTATTATACATGAATTTAAATTAGATACTATTTATTTAGAGGATTATCACTAACCTCAAGTAGTGGTCAATTTCTGCGCAGTTATTCAAGACACACCATCGAGCTCTTTCAAACTCTCACCCACATAGGTCATAGCCCCCTTATGCACCTATGGGATGTACGGTCTGAGAAAATATGGAAAATACCGATAAGACTCCCATTTGTCCACCTTCATAATTTTGATCTAGTCTCGTAAATCTAGTATCAACCCCACAAAAATACATTGAACAAAAGGTATGCCACTTATTATCAATATATGACTCTACAATCGAAACTTCCGGATGAGCTTTATTCCTCACAGATCGCTTAAATTTTTTCAAAAATTGTTCAATAGAATATATTCATTTATACTGAACTGGGCCAGTGACTAAAGCCTCACGAGGTACGTGCACAGTCAAATGAACCATTACATCAAAGAATAAAGGCATGTACAAACACTCCAATTTGCACAATATTATTGCAATGTCAGCTTCCATTTTTAACAATGCATCAACTTTTAAAGTTCTACTACAAATGTTCCTGAAAAATTTCCATAATTCTGTGAGAGCTGTATGAACATCTCAAGTAAGCTTTCCACGCATACTAACAGGCAACAAACGCTGCAGAAATACGTGACAGTCCTGACTTTTAGGACCAGTTATCTTCCAATCATGTGTTCGAACACATCTTGACATATTTGAAGCATAGTCATCGGGTAATTTGATTGTCATGAACTAATCACAAAATTTAATTATTAATTTAAGCATTAATAATTCTTATGTTTATTATATTTTAAGTATTAATTTTAATTTTATCAAAAAATAATTTTTAATTATACATTATAGTTTTTTAATTAAATATTTTATAATTATTAATTTTAATTTAAGTATTAATTTTAATTTAAGTGCAAAATATTTTTTTAATTAAATATTTTATAAGTATTAATTTTAAGTATTAATAATTCTTATGTTTATTATATTTTAAGTATTAATTTTAATTTAATTCTTAATTTTTTTTATATTTTAAGTATGATTAATTTTATATCTTATTAGTCTTTTAAGTAAAATCTTGTAAGTAAAAGCTTTTTAGTTTGTTCGAACAGGATTCTGTTCGAACAAGATTTTGTTTGAACAGAGTAATCCCATTCAAACGAAAATTATAGTGTTCAAACGGGATAAACTCAGTTCCAGACATGAAATAGAGACAAAACACTAAACCAGAAAACACAATTTTCACAAACACAATCTCATAAGATACATATTTCAATGGGATACATTTCGCATGGGATTGCACAAACACAAATATACCAACTTCTAAAACATTATTAATTAAAAACTATAAATTATCAAATCACTAAAAATGAGAAATCTTACCTCAAATTTTTGCTATCCAATAAAAATATGAATCCACAATACCTACATATGCATAAAACATATTATGAGAAAACCCTAAATCAAATTCAATAAACCAAATACAAAGTAACTCGAAATACAAAAAAAAAAAATAAAAAAAAAAATAGCAAAACAATAAAGCCCATGTCTTCTAAACCTCTCCCCTCTCTCAAGAATCCTTTCTCTTTCCACAACACTCACTCACGAACCACAAAATTGCCTTATAGTGTTCTGCCTCTCTCAAATTTTAGGTCATGTGTGAAAAATGAACTGAAGGTATAGGTATTTGAATCTGTGAAGTCCCGTTTGAATGAACAATTTATGTATTAGAACACAAAAACTTCAAAAAGCAGCCAAATTCTGCTGCGATTTTTTTCAACTTTTAATGTTCAAACAGGTAATATAGTAGTTCGAACTAACTAATCAGAATAGTCCTTGGCATATTCTTCAAATGTAGAGACTATCAGAGGGTAGTTTCATAACCAAATTCCACCAGTGCGTTCGAATGGGTCATTTTCATGTTCGAATAAGTGAATCTTCAGAGTATTTGGCATGAAGTTTTCCTCCAAACACATTCTACGAGATAAATCCATTCGAACGAAAAATTATTCTGTTCAAACTAATATTAGTATTATTATAATTATAAGTATACATATAATTATAATGATATTAGTATTTTTATACTTACAAGTCTCCAAAAATTACTTTTAGGGACGAAGTTTCATTCGTCCCTAAAAAATTTTGTCCCTAAAAGTAAAATTTTTTGTAGTGTATGAAGTAGTTACCTGTGTATTAAAAACCATTGTTGCTTTTGTAAGAATTTTGATAGTTGTGGGGAATGGCCTTGATTGATTCATTTTGTTGTCTAGTCTGTGCATGCATGGGTGGTCCCTATATACAATTTGGTTGAAATTTACAACTCATGACGCATTAACACTGACTATATATGATGATGTAGATCATTTATGACAACATCTGAGTCAATTAATTAACTAAAATACTCACAAAAACTAGATACTCAAATTGTAAGTTATTTATAACAAAATATATTGATCAATTAAGTGGATCAAACCTCTTGGAATTAGTCATTCGGAACTTAATATTGATGGGAGGTTTTATTGTATTTAATCTTATTGAACATGGAAGCGTCTTGAGGGTTTTGATGATTAGTACATTTGATCAGTATTTTAAGTGTTTGGTTTTTATATTTTTAATAACCCTCAAATTAGCAGCATTCATCCGAGCCGGGTTTTTTCTCGGCCTGGTTCGGAACCCGAAAAATCGTATTCCTGTTCTGGGTTTCAGGTTCCGGCCTGAATCAAATCCAATCTGGAACTCGGGTTGCAAAACCTGGGTCAACCCGGGCCGGGTATCGGGTTTAAAATCTAGGTTCCAGGTTTTAGACCCTGTACCTAGGTTTTTTTTAAAAATCAAACCTAGTATCAAAACGGCGTCGTTTTGACACAAGGGTTAAAAACCCTGCCCATTCCCGTATCATCCCCCCTTTCAGCCTTCTCTCTCTCTCTCTCTCTCTCTCTCTCTCTCTCGTTCTAATTCTACCAAAGGAACCCTAGCCTCCCTCCTCAGTGTCGAAATACCGATCGAAGAAACCCTGTCATCCTTGTGACCCCACCATCATCATCGTCGTCACCCTCATGACTCCAAGGTTTGTTCTCTTCTTTTTATTTCGATTTGGGTCTGTTTTTAACTTTTTATGCTCAAATTTCATGACTAAGTTTGCGAATGCTTGAGGCATTTTCATGACCCCATCATCTCTCTCGTTCCAATTTGGGTCTGTGTTGGGTTAGTTTTGTGTTGGGTCTGTATTTGTATTGGTCATATACCGATGCATCTCATGTAATCTTGGGTTTTGGTTGTGCAATAAAGATATATGCTCGTGATTGTGATATGATTTTTCTAATGTCCGATTGACATCTTTTGATACTAGGAAATGCCAAATCACACAACCAATAATCTACCAAATCTTTGTGATGTGAGCACCTTTCAGGTCACCTTGTCAAAAAATAAAAAATAAAAAACCATTGCAATTCTTACAGCATTCAGGAAATGCCTTTCTATATGCTTTTATATTATACATGTGGGCAAGCATGCTTTATTGGTATGCATATGCGAAGAATATTCGATTCGTTAGATTCAGATGTGAAAGATTAATCTCTATAGTAAATCAACTTAGAATAGCATCATGAAGATTGTGCTAAAATGAGATTCAAAGTGAGAGGGCTGACAACTTGAGATTTCTAGAGTCTCAAACTCGCTACAACAGTTTGATACCATCTTAGCTCAAAACCTTGATACAATAAGCTTTTGGGTTAAACCATCACAATCGTATTCCTATTCTCTGGTATGAAACTCAATCACATAGCAATCACAACAGTAATATGTAAAATATTTAATAAAAAAATGAATACTAAAAGGATGATAAGATTGTATTCAACAATGAAGGGGAGATGGGGGATAGAGAAATTTGATCTATCAGGTTGGAGCAATCAATCGATTATATCTTTGGTAATTGTCACCTGTCCTTCAGTTTTGTGAGAAAAAAAGGTAAATACATAATATCCATCCTTTCTCCTCTCCATAACTGTGATTATATATCAAGTTAGCAATAGAAAACAAAACATAATCATCACATATAAAAAATCTGACATATCGGTAATTTACACACACACAATGATCTTGAACGACAACCTCATCACCCATTGCGACTAATACTTCTCTTTGACAGTTAAGGAGAAGATAGGGAATGAAAAGAAAGAGAAGACAGAATAAGGAATTAGCATATTTTCTTTTTTTCAACTTCTCCATCATTTCTTAATGCTTTTATTTTTTTTCATACTCTTTGTGAATGCGCTATAATTACTCGTATGTTTGAAAATGGGCTTCATTGAGCAAGTTCATATTATATGGGCAATATCTCATGAAACTTTAGGTTGATTATTTATTTTATTAAATTTTATTATTAGTATTAGATTATTTATTATATTGTGTTTGGTGATTGTTATTAATTCAATAACAGATGGAAGAAGATTTTGTGACTTGTAATATCGGTACAACCCAAGGGGTTGGTGGTGACTCCTCGTTTATTCCAGTGGATGTGGAGGAGCATGGGAGTCTTCCAACCCCTTCATCCACATATACACAACAGCCTACCCGTTCCATCTGACCTTTACCCAAGAAATAAAAAAAACACCTACTAACCAATCAATGGTTTGTGAACACTTTACTAAAGTGCAACTCATTGACTATGATAACCCAAAAGTGCAAGAATGACACTTTATCTATGATACACCACCTCTAGAATGCATGTTAAACTTCCCCTCTTAGACTTAAAGGAATTCGAAAAAGTCAATCATCTAGTGTTAAGAGGGATGTGGAGAGAAGAGTGTGTAGCCCACAAGGTATAGTGAAGTATTACAAAAAAATTTAGGGTGTCAACGGCTAAATTTTTTATTAGGTGTGAATTGCCTTTTAGGCTAATGGAGCATGAAGGGTTTGTTGAGTTCATGATTGATTTAGAGTCTTGATTTACTTTTCCATCCCGAATCACTTTAAAAAGAGATTGTATTAAACTATATAACAAAGAGAAGATACAGTTAAAAAAATTGTTGAATGGTCAAAGAATCTATCTTAGCACCGATACCTGGACGTCAGTGCAAAATATGAACTACATGTGCGTTACCACATATTTTATTGATTACAATTGGAGATTGCATAAAAAAATATTTATGTTTTGCCAAATTCCTGACTATATGGACGAAACTATTGGGAGGGTTTTAGACTTGGGATTGCATGAATGGGGTATTGATAAACTTTTGACCATCACAGTTGACAATGCCTCCTCAAATGATGTTACTGTTGATTACATGAGGAGTTGAATAAAAGACAATGATTGTACTATATTGGGTGGTGAATTTCTTCACATGCGGTGTTCTGCCCATATATTGTATCTGATTGTTATGGACGACTTGAAGAATGTTTATGAATTTGTAACAAAGATATGCTGTCAGGCATGTGAAATCTTCGCCGTAAAGATTTGTCAAGTTTAAAGCTTGTGCGGCAAAGGAAAAGATTAGTGAGAGAATGATTTGCTTGGATGTTCCTATTAGATGGAACTCTACATATTTGATGTTGAGTGCTGTTGAAAAACATAAACAATCATTTGAAAAATATGTTTTTGTGGATGAACAATTTGTGAACCCCACTAGTGATGATTGAAAAAATGCACATATTTTTGTAGAGTTGTTGAAAATCTTTTATGATGTTACATTGAACATTTTTGGTTCTTTGTATGTGACGACTAATGTATATTTTGAACAACTTTGCACAATTGAAGATGCATTAAATGATATGTGCTTGAGTAGTGATATTATCAGTAGTACTATGAGCATAAATATAAGAAGTAAGTATGACAAGTATTGGGGTAGCACAAATAGGTTCAACTTGATGATATATGTTGTTTTTGTGCTTGATCCATGATACAAAATGATGGCAATGGAGTTTTGGTTGCAAAAGTGCAAAGAATATGAGTTGGAAGATAAGATAGAAGACAAGGTTAAACTCCTTTTAGACCTCTTGATCGAGCAATATAACACATTTTGTGTGGCTAATGGAGGGAGTTCTAATGTGGTTCAAGGGAGGCCAAACACTACTAGTGGGGGGAGTTCTAATGAGCCGACACCAAGTTTGACTAAATTTAAGATCATGTTCACCAAATTCCTTGAGGAGCGGGGTGTTATGGAGTTTAGATCGAAGCTATAGAGGTATTTTCTTGAGACGTGTATAAATGACTCACTCGGTTTTGATATCTTAGACTGGTGGAAAGTTAATGCCGCCAATTATCCTATCCTTTCTGAGGTAACATGTGATATGTTAGCCACCTCCATTTCCACTGTTGTCTCAGAGTCTGCATTCAGTACTAGAGGACACATATTGGATCCATTTAGGAGTTCATTGTCTCCAGAAATTGTCGAAACCCTCATTTGCATCCAAAATTGGTTAAGGACCAAAGTTGTCGACATCCGAGAGTTGGAAGAATACATACAGTCGATGGACCTTGAAGGTAAGTTTGAAACTTGAAATATTTTTTTAATATCTATTTATCTCGGTTTATTATCTATCTAACTCAATTTTTAATATTTTTTTAGATGATCATCTAGCTTCATCTTCAACATAGGTTGCTGTGAGTCTCTCTTCCCATTCATGCTGAAAAAAATCTAGAGTAAGTACTATGACATGGAATTAATGCGTACGAGTACTCCTTGGCTTATATTTAAATATATAATTTTCTATTTTATGATTTATCACCTAATTTTTAAGGATTGTCATCCTTAATCTTATCCACCATTCAAACAGTGCTTCGGATCATGCGTGGCCCATAGAAAGATCATTTAGATCATGACAACTCCATATTGCATCTCAGCCATCGATTAGTTAGGGGTAAGCTAAGCAAAACCTCTAAAAATCATTTTTCATCCCACCTCTTCATATAACTGCATAGATATATTTTCACATAATGCTTTGACACGGTACACCATCTCTCTCTCTCTCTCATTTAATTAAATTGATGGATGAGAAAGACGACATAATTAACCTTGACAATGAGCAAATCGAGGTGAGTTGGATCTATTGAGTTTGAATCAGCTTGTCAATCTCTTCCATTGGGCAGATGAACATTTTTTGCACCTTGAAGCAAATTCCCTGCATATATGAAACAATATCTTTAAATTAGCCAAGTCATACCAACATTAGATATAACTCTAGCATACCACCTAGGACACATTAGTTGAAAGAGTAATATGTGGTTGGTTCTTAACTACATACCAATGGCTTTGGCATTTGACTAGTTAATTAAATTATCATTCTTTTTAGGAGATTGGGGAAAAAATGACAAAAGGTAGTGGAAAGCCAAGAGATTTGAAGAGATTGAATGTAGAAACTAATAAGCTTATTTTGTTGGTTTTAAAAGTAAGACATTTCTTAGAAATCATTTTGTTTTTTCAGGCTCCCAAGTTTCTCATGATGTTGAGATGCAATTAGTAAACACTTCAAGGGCACATAGGCAATTGAATAGATAGATGACAATTTCAAACTTTCAATTGAAGCATTTTGTAATTTTCATACATCATAATTTTGTGTTTTGGAATGCAAGTAATGTAATTTAATATGTAGTGAATTACATTATTGCATGCATTTTACATGATAAAACTTATCAAAAAGAAATTTACATGATAAATATTGAATTTTTTTTAAAGATGCATTTAGTTAAAAAGGCAATAATTGTTTTAAATATAAAAATATATTTATCAATATTTTTTCTTAAAACAATTGTAATAGAATATAGGCTTTTAGATTAAAAAAAAAGCTTTCCAAAATTATTATTATTTTATTTTTGTGAAAAAGATTTAGGATATGTTTGGAGGATGAGATGATAATTTTGTGTTTTGTTTTAAAGTTTAAAATATTATTTTTTAGTTTTGAGATTTGAAAAAATTGAATTAGAATTTGAAAAAGTTATATTGGGATTTGAAAAAATTGAATTATTTATTATATTTTGTATGGGGATTTGAAAAAGTGTAAAGATGAGATGAGATGAAGATAAAAATTTTGGGTGAAACATGTTTTCCAAACATATCCTTAATACTATAGGCTTTTATTTAAAAATAAGTAAATAAAATCGGGTTGAAGACTAGAACCCAGATTTCTGAGTCGTAAAAACTCAAATTCATCCAGGTTTTAGCTTGGGTCATAACCAAGTATACCTGAGTCGGGTATTCGGTCCAGAACCCGGATGAACACTCTTACCTCAAATTATATGCTATAAAACATATTTCTTGGTCATAAATAACACACTATATATTAATAAAACTTAATCATAGTATGTTCTTTAAATAAACTACTTTTTAACATAATCTACATTGATTTTGGATTAGATATATGCAGTATATTGTCTATCCATTAATTAACGACATTGTGTGCATCACGTGGATGAGGATGATCTACATCCTGATGCATTATTATAAATGATGTAGGACAAGTCGTCATTGGATGGGCTAATCATGAAGTTTATATATCTAGCTGGCAGGACAGATGGCAGGCTTTTTTTTCTTCGAAAGAAATGTTGATAAAGTTTGAAAGAAAATGTCACATTATACTGTCAATTCTCGCCTCACGATAGCTAAAAATCTATGAATTATTAAGGTCCGGTTTGTAAACTTGGATGATGAAATCACATCTCATTTTATTTTATTTTATTTTATTTTTTTATCTCAATATTCAAATAAAAAAAATAAAAAAATTTTAAAATTTTAAAATTTAACTTTTTATTTAATTAATACAATTTCTTAAACTTACAAATAAAACATAAAAAATAATTTGTTTTTTCAAATTTTAAAATAAAAATAATATTAAAAAAAAATATTTAAACAAAATTTTAAATTTATAATATATTTATTCCATATTTATATATTTAATAAAACTATTTAATTATTATTATTATATTAAATATAAAAGGGGGCTAAGTAAAATAAAAAAATTAAAATAGTCAAACAATAATTTTCAACAATAACATTAGAACGCTATTACTAAGGTCTAATTTGGATAATAGAGTTTCATCTTATTTTATTTCATCTCATTATTATAAATTTTCTAAATGATCCACACAAAATACAAAATACAATAAATCATTCAATTTTTTTAAATCTTAAAATAATAATATTATTAAAAAAATAATATTTTATTTAACTTTTAACTTTCATTTCAATTTATTTCATCTCAATTCATTATAATATCGGGACTAAGTAACAATTTCTGTGCGTTATTTTATATCGAGCTGCCCGTGTCAGACATTGCTTTCACAATACATTCACATGTATAAATTTAACATTTTATTTTTATTTATTTATTTTTTATAATTTTTAAATATCTTTAAATATTTTTAAAAAAATAATATTAATACACTAAAATCACTTATTTAATCATTAAATAAAAAAATAAGAAAAAAATACTGGCCTCGTTTGTTTCAGAGATCAAACTGCGGCAATAATCCCAGATAGGTATAGACGGGGTATTTGACTCACAGCTGGGGCACACATGCAGAACGCTCATGATGATCACTAGTCTAGTCCACCCTCCCAAGTCAATGTTTCCTTCGGTATATTATATACATATAGTTATCTGCATATCAGAAACTCTAGTCTCGAGCCTTTTTACAGAGAGCAGGAGAAGCAATTTGCAGCAGGCGATTTACCCCGAATTATTAAGCAAGTAAGTCCATTGCCTTCGCTTGTTAACAAACACCAAGACAGCAAGGCCATTTAATTAACCTTTCTTCTTTTCTGCTTTCTTTTGTGATTTTCTTCCTCTTAACATACTAAAACATTTGGCCAGTTTTTTCGTTCTGCAAAGCCTAATGAAAGAAAACAATCGGTATATGCATGGATTTTACAGTTTCGATAGTTATTTTTGGCATTACCGTTTCAATAGTTTACTGGATCTTAATTAATTATTGGTATATTTTAGTATTCTTCTAACTTCTGAGTATCTGAGTAGATCTATTTTTTTTTTCAAAAAAAAAAAAAATAGCAACTAAGATTTAAGAGCTTCACAAAGAATTGATACTGAAAAAACAGTGGTTCTACTAATCACTACATTTAAAGAGGGGTGAATAGGTGTAATCCAATTTTGTTGATCTTTTCACAAATATAGACAAGCAAACAATTAATCAATGAATCAAATAACACAAATAATCAATACAGTGATTTTGGTCATGAAGTAGAAACTCATTTGAAGAATGTCTTCAAATTCTAAAACCACTCCGGGTGTAAGACACCACCTAAAATCTACTATAAAAAAAGTTTGTTACAACCAATTTAAAGACACTCACAAAACCTTTGTAATAGGTAAATTTGGCTTGTAACACCACAAGTGACCCACTCGATCTCTACAAGCATGTAATGCCAGAACTTCGACCTTTGTATAGCTTCCCACGAGAACCTCTCGATCTCTGCATCAACAGTGGCTCCAGACTCTTGGAAGCACCTAGGGTTTGTGCTCTGTTTCTCCACACCAAAGAACAGAAACAAACTGTTCTATTTATAAACCCCAATGAACATGAAGCTCAAAATCTTGAATTTTAAGTTGACTGGAACATTGGCTTAAGCGAAGTGTCGAACGCAAGTCGAGCGCACGTGTCTTTCAGAAACTCCTTGAGTGACACATCGAGCGCACATCGAGTAGATCTCTCTGGATGAGTTCTGCTCGAGCGCTACGTCGAGTGCACATCGAGCGGACCTCTCTGGAAGGTTTCGCTCGAGCACTGAGTCGAGCGCACATCGAGCGAACCTCTCTGGAAGGTTCCGCTCGAGCTCCAGTTGAGCATTAGACGAGCGAACTTTCTGTTTTGAGTTCAACTCGAGCCATGTTGAGCACACTTCAATCATTTTCATGTTACACCGCTTCAATACTTGTTACAACATAATTTTATACAGATTTTTACAAGAATATGCCAACCAACTAATTTTTCCCTCAACAATCTCCCCTTTTGGCATTTCCTTGACAAAACCTCTAACCTATACATAGGACCTAATCCTAACACACGCCATACATGATTCTCAGATTCAAGCATAGTCTTGAACACGTTGAAATATTTCTGCAAACACTTAGCAAACGATTAAACGTACCAACAAAATATGCTAGAAATATTCTCATAAGTATAATCAATGTTTGTTCGCAAATCACAAACCAGAATACATGTATAGACATGACACACACAATTTAAAAAAAAAACATTTCATTAAGCAGTTAATCAGACATTGAGTTCAATTAGACAAACAATAGCAGCACAAGTAGCATGTAATACAAAAACAAAAGCTGCTCCCCCACAAAAAATGTGTTACTGACACCTATCCTTCTCTCTTTCTTGCTACTCCCCTTGAATTTATACTACTCTCCCTTTTTGTCACAACAGGCCAAGGGTCTCAATTATCACCATCACTTTGATGCCACCATAATCATCATCATCGAGGCCTCCTTCATATCGTTGAAGCGTTGAGTCACAAGCTGCTGCAGGCTATCAACTTTAGCATCAAGGTTATCAAACTGGGCATCAAGGCGGGCTAGGTTATTACAACATCTAGAGGGGGTTGAATATTTGTAATCCAATTTTGTTGGTCTTTTCACAAATATAGACAAACAAAAAAAATCAATGAATCAAATAACACAAATAATCAATAATGTCATTTTGGTCACGAAGTGGAAACTTATTTGAAAAATGTCTTCAAATTCTAAAACCACTACTGGTGTAAGACACCACCTAAAATCCATTATAGAAAAAGTTTGTTACAATCAATTTAGAGACACTCACAAAACTTTTGTAGTAGCTAAACTTGGCTTGCAACACCACAAGTCACCCACTCAATCTCTACAAGCATGTAGTGCCTAAACTCCGACCTTTCTATAGCTTCCCACGAGAATCTCTCGATCTCTGCATCAACAGCAGCTCCGGACTCTTCCAGCTAATGAACACGTCCACTTCAATGGACTCAAATAAAGTTTGATTTTGAGTGTGGTGTGGTAGAGATATGATTGTCCAAGAGAGAATCAACAATGTGGGGAAAGTTTCTCTCAATGGCTCTTGGAAGCACCTAGGGTTTATGCTCTGTTTCTCCACACCAAAGAATAGAAACAAGCTGTTCTATTTATAATCCCCAATGAACACGGTGCTCAAAATCCTGAATTTTAAGTTGACCGGAACATTGGCTCAAGCGAAGGGTCGAGTGCAAGTTGAGCGCACGTTGTCTTTCAGAAATTGCTCGAGCGACATGTCGAGCAGACTTCTCTGGAAGAGTTCTGCTTGAGCACTACATCAAGCACATATCGAGCGGACCACTCTGGAAGAGTTCTACTCGAGCGCTACATTGAGCGGACCTCTCTGGAAGGTTTCACTCAAGCGCTAAGTCGAGCGCACATCGAGCGGACCTCTCTGGATGAGTTCTGCTCGAGCGCTACATCGAGCGCACATCGAGTGGACCTCTCTGAAAGGTTTCGCTCGAGCACTGAGTCGAGCGCACATCGAGCAAACCTCTCTGGAAGGTTCCACTTGAGCTCCAATCGAGCGTTAGTCGAGCGAACTCTCGGTTTTGAGTTCAACTCGAGCCGTGTTGAGCACACTTCAATCCTTTTCGTGTTACACCACTTTAACACTTGTTACAACACAATTTTACATAGGTTTTCACAAGAATATGACAACTAACTAATTTTTTCCTCAACAGATACATAACCTAAATTACCCACCTGATCGCAATAACAATATTAGAATTTTCATTCTCCTTTTACCAAAGTTAAATTCCCACTACTCAATTCATCAGCTTCTTTGTGATCACCCAATCTAGGTGCTTTTGCACTTGCAAAGGAATTGCCTAGTATTTCCATTCAGTTCAGTTGTTTAATTTTCCCATTTTGAAAGCCAGAATAGAAAGATAAATAATAATTCCCTTGTGAAAAATGGAACCTAAGCCACAATACTAAAAATATCGCTCACCTATTGTATTGCATAAGCAAAATAAATGGAAAGGAAGAAACAACGAGATAAATGGATGGATGATTTCTAGCTTAAGCACCTAATTGATTATATTATATTAGTGGAAAGGTTTGTCTTACAAACATCATGATATTTTTTAATGGAGACTTGTATATATATATATATATATTTAAAAAAAGGCGGACAAAACCTTCACATATTATTAAAAAAACCCTCACTCAGGTGGAAGAATCACCATAATTACATTAATGAAAATCCCCCCAAAAAAATCCCAACAACCATCCGAAGGCTCCTAGTTTCTAACATAAGGTAAAACCATTTTATCTGTACATATAAGACCCTTAAGTCTACCTAGACCAAACTCCTCTCCAACAAAATCCCAAGTCACACCAGTATTCGCCCCATGTTTTGATAAATTATCAGTTACCATATTAGCTTCCCTAAACACATGTTTAAAATGAACATTTAGAGAAGAAATAATAGTTTGAGCTTACTCCCAAAACTCCCACATATACCAATATTTACACATCCATGTGATAAACTAACCCACCACAACACTAGAATCCGACTCCACCAACACATCTTTAAATCCCAACTGTTGATAAATATGAAGACTTGTGAAATTTGTATAAACATTAGTGAAATTTGTATGCAAATACTTGGAATAGATCTCGCACTATTTATCTACAAAATAGTGGATGGAGATCTCTCTGCTCATATTAAAGCTATTGATGAAAAGCTAGATGGCTTGACTCCAATTAATATTGAAGAGTGTTTCATATTTAAAGTGCATAAGAAGTTACTTAAGGTAAATATGAAGGCTTAGAAACCCGTGCTGCTTGCCATCGGTCCTTCCAACAACCATGGCGAGGTTGCCAAGGGGCTTATGGAAGAGCATAAACTGCGATATCTGAAGCAAATGCGTGAAAGGAGAAATGACTGCAGTGTGAAAGAATACATCATAGCCTTAAGAGAACTAGAAGAAATTGCTCGTAAATGTTATGCAAAATGCATTAGTCAAACCAAAGATGAGTTTGTAGAAATGATGCTACTTGATGGTTGTTTCATCATTGAGCTATTCTACAAGTGGGAGTGGTCAAGTCCAAGGGATCAACATGTTCCAATCTTCCAACTGGAATGGATGCGTACTAAAACTCGTAATCTACTGTTATTTGAAAATCAACTTCCATTTTTCATTTTGACTAAATTGTTCTTGATGATTGAGAGTAGCCAAACACCACTTCCCAACCAATCCGAACATTTAGGAGAACACACTATCAAGATTGAGCAGAACAAGGAAATTACCTATCCTGGAAGCTCAACCTCCATAGATCAAAGTGTCCAGATCAGACGATTTGTTGATCTTGCCCTTCGTTTTTTCTTTGGCGCCGGCTCATTGCCATTTCAATGGAATGTCAATTTAGCAAGTTCTTATTCAATCAATGATACTAAGCATCTACTTTGTTGGCCACATAAAGCTATCACTCCTCCACTTGCAAAAATAGTATATGAGCATGTACAAGTTGGAGACAAATTCAAGAATGCAAATTTTAAGCATCTACTTGATTTGATACATATAATTATCAGGCTTTTAGTACTTGATATGGAACTACATCGTGCCATAAAACTTCAAGAGGTTGTAGTCATATTCAAGATGGGAGAGATATTTAAGCATTTATTTGGCTTGATATATAGAGTTGTAAGTCCTTTGCATCCAAAAATGGAAAGTTTTCACTCTTATGCAAGTAAAAGAAGAAGGAAGAATCAAATTATGGGTATAAAAGATTCTCAGGGTAGATTGGTGACAAAGCAAGAAGAGATAGAGGGAACATTCCATGATTACTTTAGTAATCTATTCAGCACATCACACCCCCACAATAGAGGCTATAAATGTCCATCTCAATGATATTGACTTGAAAGTTACCAGCCAAATGAATGAAGAACTACAAAAGGAGTTTACTAGAGTGGAGGTGGAGGAAGCTTTAAAGCAAATGGCACCCTTAAAATCCCTAGGGCTTGACGGGTATGGAGCTTGTTTTTACCAAGCTTATTGGAGTATTGTGGGGGAGAAGGTATGTAAAGCCATTTTAAGTTTCTTAAATGGGGAGGGGAGTTTGGAAAGCTGTGTAAACTACACTTATATAGCTTTAATTCCTAAGGTTTCTAATCCATCTATTGCTAGTAAATTCAGGCCTATTAGTTTATGTAATGTCTTATATAAACTGGTATCAAAAGTACTTGTTAACAGGTTGAAGAAAGTGCTACCTCTCATTATCTCTAGCAACCAAAGTGCACTCATAGCTATAATATTCATAATAGATAATTTTATGATTGCATATGAAACTCTGCACACAATGAAAACGAGACAAAAAGAAAGGACTGGAAGCATAACCCTCAAGTTAGATATGTCAAAGGCCTATAATAGAATAGAGTGGCAGTACTTGGAGACTGTGATGAGGAAACTAGGGTTTGGGGATAAATAGATCTCTCTGGTAATGAAGTGTGTGTCCATAGTGACATACTAAGTTTTAGTTAATGGAAAGCCAGGCAAGCCATGGGTGGCAAATGGTGTTAACAGGTCATGTTCGTGTCACGTCAAGTTGTGTATATTATACGATATCGGTCAACCCGAACACGACTCGTTATGCTTAATGGGTCAGATTTTTAAACCCTAACATGACCTATTAAAATAATGGGTTGACACAACACAACCTGTTTTGACCCGTTATGAATTAATTAAAAATATATCGACACGACACGACCCGTTTCAACCTATTTATGTAAATGGGTTGAATTGACCCAAATAATTCATTTGACCTAATTAACATAATTTCACATCAAATTTAAAATCACAATATCTTCCAAAAATATAAAACTCACTACATAAGTCTAAAATTACAATCCAAACAATAAAAACACCAAAATTACAATCCAGAGGAAGTGTGGGAGGTGGTCATGACTCGTGAGAACTAACTCAATTGAGAATTATGTGAGAGAGAGAGAGTTAGGAAATAAGAAATAGGGTTAGGGTATTTTTGTTTTTAGGTTAAAAAGGATATAATTATAATTTTGAGTAAAAACTTTAAGGGATCTAAACGAGTCACTAACGGATTAAGCGGGTTGACTCGTTAGTGACCTATTAATGAATCGTGTCTTAACGGGTCAACTTGTTTTGATCTGAACTCGTTTACATCAAACTCAAACTTACTAATTTCATGTCGTGTTCGTGTTGGATTAACGGGTCGATTATTAAACCAACAAGAGGGACTAGATAAGGGGATCCTGTTTTCCCTCATCTATTTATCCTATTTGCAGAAGGCCTTACCGCTTTGATTAATTCAACCGAGAGGAGAGGCGTTATAAGAGGGTAGTTGTATCTAGAGGGGTACTAGAGTAAGTCAGTTAATCTTTGCTGATGATTGTGTAATTTTTGGAAGAGCAAAGATGACTAAATGGCAGCAAATACAAGGTCTATTGAAGACGTATGAAGAAGTCTCGGGCCAATGTTTGAACCTGCAAAAGACTACCATATTCTTCATCTCAAATACTGGAGTGTCAACCAAATTAAAGATCAAGAGATTAGCAGGGGTTTCTGTATGGGGAGACTATGAAAGATACCTTGGCCTGCCATACATGGTAGGTAGGTCCAAATACAACAAATTCAGAAATCTAAGGGTGATGGTATGGTCTAAGATCTGTAGCTAGAAAAATACCTTCCTATCGCAAGCAGGAAAGGAAGTTTTGCTCAAAACTGTTGTACATGCAATTCCCACTTTTGCCATGAGTGTCTTTAGACTACCAAGAAAGCTTTGTAAGGAAATTACTTCCCTTATGGTAAGATTCTGCTGGGGAGATAAGCAAGATCACAGGAAGATTCAATGGGTTGTCAAACACTTCATATGGAAGGCCAGTCATGACCTACTCCCTACAAAGCAAAATCTGGTTAAGAGATAGGTCACAGATTCAAGCTTGTGCCCCATATGTGAGATGGAAGCTGAAACAATTATGCATGTTGTCTAGAGTTGCCCAATGTCTAGGTAGAAACTGGAAGTCTTGTGCAGAAGTGGAGCATCTTAGATCAAGGTTTTGTGGAACTAAGGAAGAGACTGAACTCAAAGCTAGAAGTGGAAGAGATGGAGAAGATAGCTCGTATCATAAGGAGGATATGGCTGAGAAGAAATTCATGGCTGTTTGATAAAAAGTTTGAAGACCTAGGAAATGTTCTAAAAGCTGCTAAGTCTGGATCAAGTGAGTTCATCATAGCTCAGAACTGCCAATAGAAGATACAAATGACTGGGAGCATAGATAGAAGATTGATGAAAGGGGAAAAGCCATCTGAATTGCTAGTAAAAGCCAATTGGGAAGTTGCAATGGATGTCCAGCTCAAAAAGGTGGGCATTGGGGTAGTCATTAGAGATTTTGAAGGTGAGATGTTGGCATGTTTGAGCTCTAGTGTGGATCATATAAAGAAACCAATAATTGCTTAAGCTTTGGCTTTAAGAAGAGCAAGGATTTTATGTGCTGAACTATGTATCTCAAATGTTGTTTTGGAGGGAGACTCCTAGTTGGTAGTGAAAGCAACTAATAGTGAAGAGTATGGGAACATCATTGAAGATGTAAGGTTGTTAATGGCAGGAAGATTAAACTGGAAAGTTATATTTGCGTATAGAGAAGCTAATAACATAGCTCTTAAGTTAACAAAACTAGCACTTACTTTGTTGGGTGAGAGGGTGTGGATAGAGGATGGTCCAATAGAGATACTTAGTGATATACAAAAGGAAAGATATTGTAATGACTGATTTGTCTTTGTTTCATCAATAAAGGAAGTAAATTTGTTTTTTTAAAAAAGGCTTCTATATACATATTTATCAAAAGTTTGTTAATATTATTGAGAATTTGTATGCTTTGTATTAGGAATAGAGATTTGTACTAATTCTCTACAGAATAATGGATGGAGATGCCACCACTCGTATTAAGGCGGCTATTGACAAAAAGCTACGTGACTTGACTACAATTAATACTCATGAAGACCAGCCTTTCATATTCAAAGTGCATGAGCAATTACTTAAGGTAAATGAGAATGCTTACAAGCCCGTGCTACTTGCCATCGGTCCGTACAATGACCATCGTATGGTTGCCCAGGGCCTTATGGAAGAGCATAAACTGCGGTATCTGAAGCAAATGCTTGAAAGAACTGAACTCAATCTGGAAGAATACATCAATGCCTTAAGAGATTTGGAAGTAAGAGCCCGGAATTGTTATGCCGAACGCATTCCCCTGGAAACAAATGAGTTTGTAGAAATGATGCTACTTGATGGGTGTTTCATCATTGAGCTTTTCCGGAAGTGTAATATGTGGAATCTAAGGGATGAGCATAATCCAATCTTCCAAATGAGCTGGATGCTTCCTGAAATAGCTCGTGATATAATGTTATTTGAAAATCAACTTCCATACTTTGTTCTTACTAAATTGTTTGAGATGAGTGAGAACCCATCCAGACATTCGGGAGAGCACATCGTCGATATTGAGCAGAGCTATGAGAGTACCTGTCGTGAAAGCTCAGCCTTCATAGATCAGAGTGTCCCGACACGACTTGGTGATCTTGCCATTTATTTTTTCTCTGCCTCGTTACCATTTCAAGAATGGGAAGTCAACAGATCAAGTTTTTATTCAGACGTAAAGCCATTTCAACTTTTTCGGATGCATAAAGCTATTACTCCTCCACTCGCAAAAATGGTACATGATCGTCTAGAGGTTGAAAACAAATTCAAGAAAGAAGAATTTAAGCATCTACTTGATCTGATACATACAATGATCAGGCTTTCAGTACTTGATATGGAACTACATCGTGCCATAAAACTTCAAGAGGTTGTAGTCATATTCAAGATGGGAGTGATATTTAAGCATTTATTTGGCTTGATATATAGAGTTGTAAGTCCTTTACATGCAAAAATGGAAAGTTATAACCATCCAAATGGTCTAGAGAGCAATGAGAACTGGGACTCAATACCGTGGGGGGCGGAGCTTCACAAAGCTGGAGTCCAATGGAAGATGGCAGAGAAATTTAAAGATAAATATATAGAGAGTATACTTTGGAAGTTTATACCTGATGGCGTGGCATTTCACGAGGCCGGAGTAGAATTTGAGAAGGCAGAGAAAGTTTTGGGTGTACTTGGTCCCAATAGGAATGAATATGGCAAATCAAAACTTCATGGAGCCTTATTAATCAAGATGGTAGAGAAATTTATGCGCCTACCATTTCTGAACAAGATAGAAAACTGGAACTCAATTCCTAACGGCAGAGAGTTTAAAGATGCTGGAGTCGAATTCAAGAAGGCAAAGAAATTTTGGGATATAAAAAATATGTTATACTCGCCAAAACCTAATGCAACAGAGCTTAAAGTGGCTGGAGTCAAATTCAAGAAGGGAAAGAAACATAACACGTTTGCCATAAAGTTTAGCGATGGGGTACTAGAAATTTCGCCTTTGACTATAGAAGATGAAACCGAGACTTTCATGCGAAATCTAATTGCATATGAGCAATATAGTCCATACAGTGATTCGAAGTACGTCACCGACTATATGCTCATGTTGGATGATCTCATTGACTCTCCAAAGGATGTTGAATTACTCCGTCGAAAAGGAATTATTGAAAATTGTTTGGGTAATGATGAATGTGCTTCCAACATGGTTAACAAGCTTGGTCGCCATGTCACGGCCATTTCATCCAGCAACTCCATTTATGATATAACTTCCATTGAAATGAACAAGCACTGCGAGTTTGTCTGGAATGAATGGAAGGCAAAATTAAGGCACGATTATTTCAATAGTCCTTGGGCTTTGCTTTCAGTTTTGGCAGCTATCTCATTGCTTGGACTTGCAATTACACAGACTGTATTTTCCATTATTCGTTAGGTTTTCATGTAGTGTCTTAATCTTATTGTTCTCTTAGTAGTTATTGTAATATAATGTCGAGTTTAATAGGATTTTAGAAATTAAATGGGCCATGTGGATCCACACCAAGTCTTTTGTTTGAGATACAAATCACCTTTTATTGAATAATAAGGTGGAGGACACATCTACTAGACTACTACACATGCTTGATTATTCGTATTGCATGAGAATTATTAGCACTGGCCTGAACAGATGGGTGATAGTCATGGAAGTCGAACTTTGGGTCAACCCTAAATATCGAAACAACCAGTAATTGAATGTATAATGATAAAATTTCATTTAAATTTGGGGCGTTACAGCTAGCTAGCTAACTAGCTTGTAGAATTTTCCCTTGGATGACTATATAACGCATGACTTTTATAATATAGACTTACAGTGGTGGCCGGCGGCCTGATTTGGCCACCCTGATCTGGTCTATACGACAAAGGTCTTTTACCTTTCTTCTTTCTCTTGTTTTGCTCTGCATCTTTTGTGATTTTTTGGTTTTTGCTCCTATATCATACTGAAACAGTTGGGCCTTTTTTTCTGCTTTCTTTCAGTCCAAAATAGAAGTAATTAACAACATGGAATGGCATCATCTCGACCTCTCAAATGGTTCAATATATATTCGATCATCTTTTCAGGTGCTAAAGCTGAACATTTAAGAACTCTGCGATAGAAGTATATTGAAAAATTCTAAAATCAAACGAAATATGGATTTTACAGTTTCAATAATTATCTTTGGCATTGCCCATTCAATAGTACTTATAATTAGGTCCTTAATTTTTTTTATTAATTCACTGCATGCATTCTTCTGATTGAGTGATTAGATTGAAATCATTTATTTAAAAATTGTGACCACAAAGAATTAATACACAATCTAATAACACTGATCCCAATATATATAAAGCAAGATTAATACAAAAGTAGAATTTTCACTATTTTTTTAGCAGTGTAAAAGTCCGAGTCAATTCTACTACTTTTCCCTACAAAAGGAATGGCCTAATATTTCCATTTAGTTAAGCTGTTCTCATATTAGCTAGAAGAGAGAGATTAAAAATCATTCTCACTGTGTAAAATGGAAACTAGTTACCCACATTAAAATACCACAAGCCCGCCAATAATCTAAGTGACACCGGACATAATTTAAATTAATTCTTTTTCAATAGATGATCAACACAAAGAAGATCTCGCCAAAATTCTGAAAATTATTGATTAATAGTAAAATTCGAAATTATGAAGATTTTTTCGAAAATGAAAAAATCTAAATTATTGTATGAGAAATAAATATATAAATAAACAAGAATCCTACCAAAAATTTGGTCAAAATTAAAATCAGAATCACTTCCAAAATTTAAAATCAAATATTAACTAACAAGACAAAAATGATCATAAATATATGATTTGATGGAAAATAACTAATATTGCCCTAGTCCAAGGAAGATATTAAGGTACTACTTCAATGCAATCAACGTAGAATCTGGACCTAGATAGCCCATATATATTTTGCTTTGCATCATTCTCAACGGGTTAGAGAGAATTTGTCAACGAATTCTAAACTTTCTTGCCTTGATCTTTTGGATATTTAACTAGACTAATTTTTCTTTCCTTTTGTTGTATCGTCTTGATGATTATGAAAAAACTAAAATTGATTTGATCGGCTCGAAATAAAATAATATTGAGTATTTTATACTCCGAAATTAAGTTTCTTTCCCACATCTCAAATCCAAAAAACATATTTTGCATATGAGAATTTGAAAAAAAAATCATCAACTCTAAGAAAATTAACATAGTTAATTGTCTCAAAAGTTGTTTCATGATCTTCAAACTTCAAAACTTCACCACCATTTTTTTTTCCAAATTTTCTACGTTTTCAATAAAAATAGTTACCTCATCCACTAGGTTATCTTCATCAGAATATGTATCGTGATTGATATAGAGTTCCGCCCTATGGAATCAGGTCCATCCTCAAACTCTTCTTCATCAAAGTAGTAAATTGACCCAACCTCATGCAATAAATCAATGAAACCTTCAGATTGAAGAGTACCAGGAAATTCTGATAATTCAACTTTGAAACCGAGGTCCCCATGACGTTCCTCCCTACCACAGTACTTCCAAAATAGAGTACGATTATGATACGGGTTCTCAAAACTGGAGCAAGAATTGTGATCTTCCATCTCGCGATCAACGATATCCTTCATCATTTAGACGTCGGGTTAACTCTACAACCTGTCGTTGCAAATCCTCAATCATCACATTTTGAAAGCTACGATCTCATTGCAGGACTTTCTCATTCGGAACCTGCCCACGACAACCATGACCACTAACCATGGAAATTGATGAGATGTAACCCCAGGAAAGATATTTAAGCATTGATGCCAACTGACACAGGTCAGAATATAGATGAATTCTGACAGCTAGTTTTAACAGATGATCAACAGAAAGAAAACAAGAGATTCACCAAAAAACACAAATAAAACTCTAAAAATTGTTGATTAATAGAAAAATTTGAAAAAATTATTTTATGAAACCCACAAGTCAGACTTAAATAGCTACAAAATTCAAATTTATGAAGATTCTTAAATTGTTGTATGAGAAATAAATGCATAAATAAATAAAAGTCCTACAAAAAATTTGGCCAAAATTAGAATCAGAATCACTTCCAAAATTTGAAACTAAATATTTAATAGCAAGGAAAATGATCATAAATATATGATTTGATGAAAAATAACTAATACTACCCTTGTCCAAGGAAGATATTAAGCTTTTCCTTCTATATTTGTACAAATTCATCTTCTTAAAGTAGTACTTTAATAAATGGCAAGAAATTAACCGATAGATGTATTTTAGCTAATGGATCTTAAGATATTACTCCAACTATTGAATTGACATGTATAGCTAGTGGAGTAATTACACTAATCTCATTAAAAAAGCATCAACTCGATAGTTCAACATAATCCACTAATCTTATTTAGTCGAAACCTTGTAATAGATCCATAGTTCATATATATATAAATATGTTAATACCAGTTAGAATGTGCTTGGAACAAAGTTTTGTACTGTTGTTCTTGAATATGAGGCCGACTCTCCATTCCTATGGACAAAAAGCTTGTTGGCTTGAAAAGGCTTACATACCCGTATTGATTGGTATCGGTCCTTGCAACGACCGTGGCAAGAATGGCCTAGAGCTTATGGAGGAGCATAAATTATGCTATCTATAGCAAATGCTTCAAAGGAGAAATGAAAAGTGTAGACATGACATACATCATGGCCTTGAGAGAACTAGAAGAAAGAGCCTGTAAATGCTACGTAGAATGCATTAGCCAAACCAAATATGAGTTTGTAGAAATGATGCTACTTGATGGCTAGTTCATCATTGAGCTATTCTGCAATTGGGAGATGCAAGATCTAAGAGATGAATGCAATCCAATCTTCCATATGGATTGGATGAATGCTTATTTGAAAAGAATTCTTCTATAGGTACACGGGAGGGAATTGGCCAGCCAATATATTATTAAAAAAAAAACGAAAAACACAAAATGAGAGGGAAATGCATATTGAAATCGGAAACCCAGCCAAATCATAAATCCCGTGTACCTTCCAGGAAAACAAACCCAGTCAAATCCAGGACAAAGAAAGCCACCGAATCTGCCATTGTTGGCGTCGTTATGGGTAGCCAGTCAAAGAAAGCCATTGAATCTGCCCCAACGGGTGGTCATCGTTGTGGGTAGCCAAAGAGGTCTGATTCGTTTGAGAAGGTAAATAAGGGAAGTACTAATGTTGGGGTTGTAGTAAACCCTGTTCGTTTTACAAGCCTTGGAGAGTTTGGGAGTCCTCAATTTGTAGTTGATAAGCTCATGATGAATAAAAAGACTCGCTTACTAGCCACAACAGAACTGGTTAACACATCATGAATCAAACCAATTCTCCCTTTATTAATCCTTACACAATAATAGCTTTTATTTATAAATATGGGGGGGAAAAAAAAGTCCAACAAATAAAGTACTGGAACTTTGAGAAGACTTAAGAGGGAAGGCTGAGGATGCAATTGAATTAAGCAAGTTGCCTCTGTTGTTTGACACTTTAAGCTCCAAACATCCTGAAATGTTGGTAAAATAGTTGGTTCAAGTATTGGATTGTTGCATGGCTAAACGCATGAGAATCCATAAAATAAGTACTCGGAGTTTGCCTTTACCTTTGCAGTCGGGTCTCTGCCCGTTTGATGCTGCATAAATGAAAATATTTATGTGTTCTGGTGGCGAAGCTTCTTCACTTGGGATGGGTACATTCTTTACCTGTAAAAATGAATGCAGAGAGATGGAAGCAGAGATGTGTGTTGTGTTGCATTGAAGGGAAGGGAATCTGTAGTTGAAACGAATGGAAGGGAATTTGCAAATGAAACACAACATTTCATTTATCCACGTGGAGGCTAGTGTATGCGAGGGTCACCCCTCCCGAGAACAAATAGACTTTGATTTGAAAATCAACTTCCATTGTTCGTTCTAACAAAATTATTCAAGAAAAGTGAATTAGGAGAAGACATCGTTGATATTGAGTAGATATATGAAATTACAAGTCTTGAGAGCTTAAGACTTTCATTTTAAAACGGACTCTAAATGGACTCTCAACGGACCTAGTTATGATTCAACCACGGAGATTAGGCATGATCTACTTTGTCTGACACATAAATACTACAACATATCGTAGTTTTTGTGATGGACAAAAACCTCACAAAATAAAAAACTAAACTATCACAAAATATTTTTGTGACGGTTAAAAACTACCCATGTACTCGACACAACAACCGCATCATGAAATATATATTGTGTCGATTTATTGTTCAACTGTCACAAAACATATTTTTGTAATAGTTTGTGACTCAACGTTCAATTGAACATTTGAACATGACCTACTTTTACTGACTGGTGGTTTTCGTCACTAAAAGAATGTTCGAACGTACCGACAAATGTGGCGCCCCCAGCCCCTGCTTGGAATTTAACGGAAATTGAAACGTCAGGATATGTAACACCAGGGTTACCTGCCCCTCGTACATAACAAATAAGATGTAACGCACCTACTGATAACTAACAGTATGCATTATATCGCAGCGAAAAGTCAACTATAGTCAATTTTAAGGAAACATTAGTCATGATACCGAAGCATAAGATCGCAATACTATGGCATAATTCAAAGAGTCATCAAAGTTGATACGAGTTTCTAAAGAACTCCCAAAACACGGGACTAAAACATCAAAAGCTACACAAAAGATCCTTTCCCAAAAGTGGTGCCATCTAATTGTCTTGCTCTTCAGTGAGATTTGGGCCCTCACTTGTTTCTCTACGGCCCGATCCTTGTCCCTAATATGAGACCTTCTAAAATTTTCTATGTTTTCAATTATCTCAGTAATTGTTTTATCAATCGGCTCGAGTTGGTCCCAAATGGACGGCTCAGATGGGCTTATAACCATTTTAGGCACGATTCTCTCTGAAAGAGGTATCGTCTTCTTGCGTTTTGTCATCTACGTTGACTAACCCTGTCATAGCTTCTATCATCCTGAGTAAGGAATGATAATGGGTAAATACAATAGTGAGATTTTAAGAAATCTCAGTGAGTAAACAAATAATGTGCAACAGATATTATAAGCATATGTAGCAAACTTAACAACAAATGCATGGACATGGACTTATACATATGCACTTGACCTTTCAAAGACTTCGTATAAAACATGACATTTCATGACTTTTGCTTTCGTAAACATACTTTCATCATTTCATTAACATACTTATGAGCTCGTGGTCTTTCTTGACTTATAACATAACATTGGATACCTCATGGCTCCCCTATGCACCGTATATTCCCCGCTAGTTACCGCATCGACCATTGGCCACTTTGACCAAGGTGACTATGTCTTGATTTTCATATATAGTAGCTCACATTTTGCCTTCACTGTAGGTGCACCCACTAGCTTTAGGTGCGATCTCGCTACGGTGTTCTTTTCTTTTAGGTACCATTCGAGATCCGTCGACAGTACTTCGTTGACCCAGGGGTATCCCTCCATTTTAAACTCTCCTAAGAGGACAGAAGAGTTCCACTAGGATATTCCCCTATCCCAATGGGGTTATGATAAAAACTTTACTTTTTAAAAGACTCTTTTCCTTTCAAAAATGGGTTTTCACAATCCCAATGCATGTGACATGACAATGGCCCTTAGAACTTCATGAGACGCATGAGTTACCATAATGCTTCATCATAACCATGAATGCCGAAATGCTCATCATAAAATAAAACATTCATACATGCAATACATTTCCCGTTATGGCTTGAAAATATTAGAATATGCGAACACGTTCCTTTATTCTTATTTGAAAGCATTCATGTTAAGCAAAGGCATACATCTCAATCATCATCATGTAAGGGCCGAAACATATAAAACCCTAACATAACCAAACATCATTCATCTCATATCAATCTTAAGACACCAATGATCATGTTTCATCCATAAAGTTGGCCAAAACCTTTCATCTTAGTAAACATGCATTTCAATCAATTTTCATGAACTTAGAATCTTCTAATGTATTGAGAAAAGTTTCTAGCAAAAAATTTCTCATAGATGGCCGAAACCCTTCCTTGTGGTATGGACAATATTTTCATGAGTTTAGTCCCATACTAAAAACGTTTGAGAGATAACCATTCATGTATAAACAAACCTTGTACAAACCGAACCCTAGCATAGCATTATTACTCCCTTTTTCATATTATACACATCTTCCTTAGACCATTTTAATCATGCCTTAAAAATAGTCATAACAAAGAAGTTCATAACACATGGAAAAACAATAATCTCATAAAGGAACATACAAAACCGAAACAACCAACAAGTTCACAAGCTATATACATAAAATATTAAAGTACAAGTTAGAGGTGTACTTACATAAATCCAAAATATATTTTTATAGTAAGCAAGCTGAAAAATCACATATAACACTAATTGGAATCATTGCTCAAGAAAACCCTAACCCATGTATTCATGTGTAGTGCTTCTTACACATTTTTCTTTCCAAGAAACTCCAAGTTTTTGGACCCTTCCTTCTTGAATCCGAAACTTGCCTTCCAAATAAAACCTAGCTACAACTCACTAGTGTTGTGATCCCCTTTCCTCAAAATACCATGTTTAAGAGCTTAAAGACAAGTAAGGTTACATTATCTTTCTTGAAAAACCATAATCTAACCATGAGAGTGTAAGTGTGGTTCATGTGGAATAACCTTTCAAAACACAAGCTAAATCCATCTAGCTCAAGTGTGTGTGTGTGTGAGAAAGCATAAGTTCTATATGAACTTGATTTAAACCGATCCTTTCCTCCTTGAAGCCGTGCGTGTGTGTGAGTGTAGCACAAGGAAAGTTAGCATCTTACCTTCTTAGTTTCCTCTTCTTGAAAGTATCCTCACTTTCCTATCCTTACAAGAGTGTTTGGGTGAGGAAAGAATATTGAGAGGAGTGTTTAGTTGGTGAGAAAGGGATGGAAACTTTGGAGGAAAAGAGTAGCCTAAACTTACAAGATCAAAAACACAAAAATTGCCAAAGGGTCCTAGGGTTTTAGGTCCTTCCCTTTTTCTAGACATTCAAGGGCTTTCTTGTATGAAACAAGCTCATGCATGGTTGCCAAGTGGCATGTTGCACTACTTCCTTCTTCCTCTAACTCATCATTAGCTCAAGTTGGAAACCCTAAAACATCTACTTGCATGTGGCATCCTACTCCTCTTAACCGAACCTCACTTCCTCTTTTGCCCTTTCTTCTCATGTCTTGGTTCAATGCACCTTATGGCCAAAGGGTTTTTTCCTAACTCAAGTCTCTTACAAGTGTGCATAAGTGCCAAGTGGCACATGAAGAGTGTGTGTGTAAGTGCATGGGCTGCCGAATCCCACTTCCTCCTAGGAGATCTTCTTTTCATCATTTCTTTGGACAACATGTGATTGGTCCTCTTTTTGGCACAAAGATCTTGCCCTAGCCGACCACCTCTAGGGTTTCTTATACAAAATTTTCTTCTAGAAACCCTTTAGGCATGTAGCCTTCCTCCTTCCTCGTTCTTGCTCCTTTCTAATGCAACTTTTCACCTACCTTCATGCATGAAAGACACATGACAAAAAGCAACCTTCATTCTTCCCCATTGGTGCTGTCCATAGCCTCTTGGCCTTCACTTGTTTCATCTTCTCATAATCCTAATCATTTCCTTTTAGATTCCTTTTCTCATAGTGACATGTGTCAAAAAGTTTCTTCCTTCAAGAAAATCCTCATGCATGCGTGACACATGGCAATGAAGGGGTTGATCTTCCTATGGTAGGCGTGTAAGCCATACCCTAATCCTTTTTGTCGTACTTTCTTGCTTCCATCTAGTCTATCATAGCCCTATGGTAACAAGTGGCACAAGAACTCTTAGGTTGGGCGTGAGCCCTAATCCCTTTTTGGGCCTAAACCCTAATTTTTCTACAAGGGCCGAAACTCTCATGGGCTTTTTTTAAAAAGGAAATTTACATAAAAACCTAGAAAGTCTTGGTCGTTACAACAAACATTCAAACGTTGCCAATTTTAACAATTGTCAATTTTTACATCCAAACGTCATTTTTTGCATTTGAATGTTTATTGTTATGCTTAGATGTTATTAAAATCTAACGTTCGAACTTAAAAATATTTCACGTTTAAATGAAGTATATTAACTTTTGAACGTGTGAAATGATAATGTTTGAACGTATTGTACATGGGTTTGAATGTTAAATCTTTTGTGTTAGAATGTTATGACATGTTAAATGCTATTGTAGCAATAATAAAATTTTAATTAAATAGCAATAAAATTGGAAAAAATACTATAATTAATAAAGTTGTCCACATATAACAATTATTTTCCAAATTGACTGGTCGAGCATTAGACTTATAATTTTCAAACTATCCAAACTTTATTTGCTCTATATCCTAATGTGTTATTTGCTCTATATTCTTTGGAGAGCTATCCAATTATGAAACTCGATGAAAAGGAAGCAACTTTAGACTGGATGGAATTTCACGATCACTTGACATAGCCTGGGCCCTGGATCTAGATTAATATCGCATTCCTAAAAATTAAATATCCATAGAAATGTTAAACTTATGAATATAACTCGAGCCAATATGTAAAAAAAGAAGGACAAAAAAAAGAGCTTAATATGATTGCAAGTGTCATCTCAACACAATATTAACAGTAAAAAAGTAAGCAATTTGTACAAAAAGAACAAGGAAAAGCCTTCTATAAAATACAACTCAAACTTCATTACGTAAGATATCAACATATTTTATATCTAATTTGCAATAAAGAACAGCACATGGAGTGATTTTAAATCCCTCGGGTCTCATCAATTCCATTGATTAGAGATTTGAAACAGAACATGGAAATTGGATACAGAGAATCTAGATCTAATAGAGTTTCAAAGGACCCAATCTTGTAAAGTATAAGAGTGGACAACCTAATAATGGGGGCAGCAATGGATCTAAATACAAATATTTTCCAAAACTTCATCTTCAAGAAAATCTCATTTGATGAGGCATTAATCAATAATGATTAAAGTTTTAGAAAATGTAATATCGCAATTAATGGATGCATGAATTGGTGTGATACTCCCATATGATTACTTTCTTTCATATCATAGTTTGTTTTTCTTGGAAAATATTGTAGCTTTTGTAATCAGTAAAGGTGGCACTAAAGCCACCAAAAATCCCCACTAAGGGATTCTAGGCAAACTTTTTTTTTTTATTTTCTTTTTCATACATTTTTTTTATATCCTTAAAATTTTAAAAAAAAATTCATAACATCAATAAAAAAATATTTACTTAATCAATGAGTTAAAAAAAAAACCACTATAGAGAGAAATGCTCGGAACCATTATTGAGATCCCAAGCATTACTCATCAGTTAAACATGACAACATTGACAAGATCAACCTTTGAGCTAAATTACCTTAGGGCCCTTTCTTTTCCCTCCGGTCAATACTTCATTCTTTTCCATAAACCGGGTGTGAATCTAAAGTTATTACAATAAATGCCATCCAACCTTTTCTTAAAAACAAAACAAAAACATAACTACGTGTAAATCATGGCATGGAATTGAGCTTTAGGTTGGGCTTACCTTATTATGGGCTCATAGTATTCTATAGTACAACTCTTGAATTTCTGTTAATTAGATGGGTTCTGTGCATGTGTAGACTATTATTATATTATTGAATTTTTTTTATTTATTTAGGTGGTGATATTATTATTGTTCGAATTCAAAGCATAGAAAATACACTACAAAAATTAGGTAAGTGTGATTTCTATACTAGACTTAAACAAATTGACTGAAGTTAATTTTATGAAAAATATTCATGTTTTGTTATGGAAATAAAACTTGAAAAAAACCTTAATCATTAATCTACATTACTCATGAAATCTATATAACAAGAGAAAAATATTTTCTATTATGACTAGTGTAGACATGAGTTATTTTTCGTATCATTTTTCTGAACTATGCAAATCAAAGTGAATATAAGATCTTAAAGTTTATGCATGATTAAGTAAAGATGCTCTGAATCTCTTTTTTATTTTTTGTGAAGATGATATGAATCTATTTAGTATTCTTTTGATATGATGTGGTATCTGAAAAATCTATGGTATAACTTTCTAATTCTGTTTCTGGTCATGATCTGATGATTCAGATTCTGTTTTGCTTTGATATATGGCCCTATCACGAGATAAACATGGCCTATGTTATAATATAATGCTCTGATATGATATGATGATAATGCTCAATTATGTTATGCTAAAGAATTTTCAAATATGAATATTTTGAATTGTCGCTCTGATATTTTGATAACATGTGTTTATTCGGTATTTTGAAACTAAACATATTTTGTTTTGCATTTTGAACATTATAAATGCTCATGTTTACATATTAGTATATATTATCTATTTATTTAGTTGTTGATAACTTATCTCTTATCTCCACAATATTTTTAGATGATGTGAATGTTTCAGCAGAGGATCCAGAATAAGATGTGAGGACAATATTGTTGAGTGTAAGGGATAAGTACTAAGATTAATGGAGACTGTTATTTAGTAGAATATTTGATCTATTCTGTTGATTTAGTTTATTGGGCTGTTGACACGTTTATTAAGACTATGAGGAGTTATTGATTTATTTGTTAGATCATTTCATTGATAACCTTGTGGAGGAATATATATGTATAGTTGATAAAAATAGATGAAATTATCTTTATGGAGTCTTCTAAAATTTTATCTGTACTGTGAGATATGATTTTAAGTAACAAGAAGTAACTCTCCAACTCATTCAGGACTGGGGCATTACAGTTGGGGTGCAAATAACATGAAACAAGAAATGGATGTAATTTCATTTCAATTCAAATTGCCCTAGAGAAAATCCATACCTGAAACACTCCTCTAGTCATGTTATGGCAACAAGAATCATCTAGTAATGATTCTTTTGCCGACAGTGATCAACCTCTTCTAGACAAATTTAAACTATCTTCTCCTAGGTTAAATGCAATTGGTGGTGATCCTTTTGAGTGTTCTTTTGAAACAAAAGGAATAGGAGTTGAGACAAGTCTCGTTTAATTACATAAATAAGATGATATGAGATAAATTAAAGTTAAAAATTAAAAAAAATATATTATTTTTATTTTAAGATTTGAAAAAGTTGAATTGCTTATTATATTTTATGTGAGAGTTTGAGAAAGTTGTAATAGTTAGATGAGATGAGATGATTTGTAAAAACAAACCAAACCTAAATTAAATTGACTCATCACACCGTAATAAACCTATTCAGATAGGGGACTTCTACTAGTTTAGCATCTTGTTTTACGATATATTCTACAACAAAAAAGGGTCCAATCCATTAAAATAAGAGAAAAATTCAATCTTCTAAAGAACGAAAAAGGAAAATTGAAAATAAATGCGTTCAAGGTGACACTTTATCCAGATCCATTCAAGAAGAAATTTGTGAGCCAATACTGAAGGCACACGAAAACTAGTTTGCCAATGTCTTTGATCACTAGCATCATGGCATGCAAAAGGATATGCTGATTACATTGATTACAATCTATAAGCCAAATTCAGAACTGGAAAGTGAAGATAAATTGATTAGCTGATGAAAAGCACCATCATTATTCAACAATCTGGAAAGTCAGCAAGCGCGCCTAATAGCTAAACATACAACTCTATACCTCCCTTTCGCAGGTTGCAAATGCAAACATTACCGACTGCACCTTCGACTACGATTCTGAGGAACCTTTGCAAATCTAAGTACATAATTCTGCTTTACTTGCATAATATAACGCAAATCATGGCGTCATCCGAGTTCAGTAGGAAGATAAAAACACACAACTAGAAATAATAAAATTATGGACAACTCAACAG
This sequence comes from Cyclocarya paliurus, assembly GCA_029856935.1. Taxonomy (NCBI): domain Eukaryota; kingdom Viridiplantae; phylum Streptophyta; class Magnoliopsida; order Fagales; family Juglandaceae; genus Cyclocarya; species Cyclocarya paliurus. The sequence continues at coordinate 9,767,928 of CM056952.1, forward strand.
GAAGATAAAAAGGAAAATACACAAAAAAAAAACCAAACAAATATCAAGCCAAAACAAAGCATAACAGAGAAGAAGCCTATACAAAGAAATCAACAAGATAGAACACGAAAAAAATGCAGAAAACGTACCATAAGAGAAATGAAGATCAAGAAAGTCAGCAATAATGAAATGTCCATTTTGCCCTTACTTAATTGAATCCTTTGCTTTCAATTTCTTTTTTTTTTTAGATAAAATTTACTTCATTAAATAGTAACAGCAGAAATCTGCTTACAAACTGGGAAAAGAACCAGTTTAATAGCATCTAAGTCTATACTAGAGATGCTTTAGCAAGATTGTGCGCAGATTCATTGTCTTTTCTCTTTACACAAAAGGCTCTCTAACTAACAAGATTAGCAAGCCTACACTTTGTGTCACTAAGAACCATTCCCACTCTGTTATGCCTCTCCCTTTGCTATTGTAACCCAAGGATCATCTGTCTTGAGCCTCCTTCCAATACCACTGAGAGAAAACCCAGTTCTGTAGCCATGACAACAGCATGATAAACTCCCTGTGCTTCGGTCAACAAAGGGTCAAATAGACTAGCCTTAGAGAATTGCTTGATAGCAATAACCTTATCCTCATGGTTTCAGGCAATAAAACCAAAACCAACTCTATCTTTAGAGGCACAAAACACTATATCCCAATTAATTTTGCAGTATCCCCTATAGGAAGAAGAACCAATATTACAAAGATTTACTACTGTGGAGCTAAGTGCAAGTTTTGGCCTTCGTATAGCTGAATGAAAATCTTGAAGCTGAGATTCAGCTTTCCTTACCAATGTAGTTGGGTGCACAAAGAGGCCCTCAAAAATAAATTGGTTTCTCCTAAACCATATACTCTTAGCTATGACAGCAAAGAAATTCAGTATTTTCCTGTCATGAACTAGCATTAGCTTCTCCATCATCTTTTTGAAACTATCTGGCCTCGAAGAGCTTTTATGAATGGCTCTAGGCCCTTGGCTCCACACGTCCATTACAGACTCACAGCTCCACAAAGCATGGATTATTGTTTCATCCTCCCTTGAACAAATGGGACAGAGGGGTGAAACAATGACCCTTTTCTTGAAAAGGTTTAGAGAAGTTGGCAATGATTCAAGACTAGCTCTCCATAGGAATGTTTTGGTAGCACTGAGAATACTGAGATGCCACAGATAGATCCAGTCTAGACTTGAGTGAGTTTCTGTGGAAGATTGCCCCTTGTCCCTACTTAGAATCTCCCTTTGCAAATGGTAGGCACTCTTTACAGAAAATGTTCCATCTTTTGTCCCCAACCATATCAGTCTATCTTGGGATCCAGCTGCACTAATAGGAATTTTTAGGATTAAAAAGGCTTTTTCTGTTCTAAATTCAGCCATAACCTTATCCTCCTTCCAATTCTTTACATCATGGTCGATAAGGTCAGCAACTTTAGCCTGTTCTGGTATTAAATTGGGTAGGGATTGAACCATATGAGACGTAGGAAGTGGTAACCATCTGTCTTTCCAAATGAGAGTATAAGCTCCATTGCCAGTTCTCCAAAAAGAACCTTGGAAAGAATCAGGAGTCGAATCAGTCAGTGGAATACAAAGTTACTATCTCAGCTATGCAAGGAAATTCTCCTGAAAGCTGTCATCCAAGCATTGCCTACATACTGCATGGGGGTTTTCAAATTACCAAAGACCCTACTAACAGAAATGAACAGACTCATGCACCAATTTTGGTGGAACCAATAGATGCAAGTTAATAAAATTCATTGGGTCTCATGGAACCAGATGGGGAAAGAAAAATCAATGGGAAGATTAGGATTTAGAGATCTGGAAAATTTCAACTTAGCTTTATTGGCTAAACAAGGATGGAGAGTCATACAGTATCCTAACTCCCTAGCATCAATAGTCTTGAAAAGGAAGTATTTCCCCTCTAATGATTTCTTTCATCCTAAGGTTGGATTAAGACCATCATTAATCTGGAGGAGCATATGTGCAGCAAGGGATCTAGTTAAACAAGGTTCTTTTTGGAGAATTGGCAAGGGAGTTGATACTCTCATTTGGAAAGACAGATGGTTACCACTTCCTATGTCTCATATGGTTCAATCCTTACCCAATTTAATACCAGAACAGGCTAAAGTTGTTGACCTTATCGACCATGATGTAAAGAATTGGAAGGAGGATAAGGTTATGGCTGAATTTAGAACAGCAGAAGCCTCTTTAATCCTAAAAATTCCTATTAGTGCAGCTGGATCCCAAGAGAGACTGATATGGTTGGGGACAAAAGATGGAACATTTTCTGTAAAGAGTGCCTACCCTTTGCTTTCATTTTTCTCCACTAAAGACCACCTCATTCCTCTGCATTTTCTTCTTTCTCCGTGGCAGAATACAGCGTGATACCAAGTGCAGGCAGGAAACCAATTTAATTTTTTGTTTAGGGTCTATTCCCATTTAGTTTTAATTATTTTTGGTCTTTAGGAAGTTGTTTGATTTCATGAGTTGAAGGGGTTTAATCCTCTCTTTAAAGCCCGGTGAGTATTGTTGTGGACTTGGGCCATGGCGTTGTCCGATGGGCTAGTGAATATCTGGCCTAACTCCAACCGAGACTAATCTGAATAGAGACAAACCCCTAACTACCTAGGTATCTCGGGATGAAAGGGTGATCGACTCATTTAAAATAGAATAAGCCCTAAATCTCCAAGACTTGAATTCAAATAACAAGCGGGATGGTTACTAGAAATTATTTGATCACAAAGCTTTATTTATAGGATCAGGTATGATTATGTCTGATCTAATATTTGGACTAGGTAAATTATACTATCATTGGCTAACTTAGGCATTGGAGGTATCCCATTGAACCCCCCAAGCCTCTTCATTCTTTGGTTGCAGGTGATCACGTGTGGAGCATTGTGAAACACGTCTGCAATAGTTGGCGCCATCTGTGGGATCTCTTTGTCCTACACTCAACGCGCTTTTCACATGTCCACCATAACACGATCTCAGGCGACTAAAGACGAAGAAGTGATGTCACAAAATATGGAGGGACGGCTTGCAGAAATGGAGGAAGTAGTAAGGAAGCTTGCCACAGAAGTGGAGTCTCTGCGAAAAGAGAACGAGACCCTCAAGGCAAAGAAGGCGCCGTCCGGAGAGGACACGGTGCCTAGTCAAGCCAATAGGGTTGATATGGAAGGTCATAGTGCTGGCGTAGGCAAGCTACCTTAGGACAATGAGGAGACGAAGAAGATGCATCATGATTTGTACAGCTTGATGGACAAATATGAGGAGATGGCTAAGAAGATAGGGACCTCTTCCTCGGCCAATCAACTACTGACTAGTACAAATCTACATACAACGCATAAATCATGATAGTACCGTAACCACCAAAGTTCAAAGTTCCGTCGATAGACTTGTATGACGGATCTAAGGTCCTAGTGGAGCGTCTGGAAACTTTTAAAGCTCACATGACACTCCATGGATTTTTGGGAGAGACCACATGTAGGGATTTTCCCTTAACTTTGAAGGGAATAGCCCAAGGATGATTAAGAGCATTGTTGTGCTAAAATATCTCTACAAGTGCACATAATTGTAACAAGTAGTAAAGTATTTTAATGAAAATGGATGTCGAACCCATAGGGAATAATTATGCTATTGAGTACTAAAATTTGCTAAATTAATTACTATTTAAAAAACTAAAATTTGAAGAATAGATTATCTAAATTAAACTGAAGAAAATAACATTAAAATTTAGATTTTAAATATAATAAGAATAGATCTAGAGCGTTTGATTTCATCTAGAAAATCTCACACTTTATTATTCCTTATTATAGAATCTCAATTATCCCAAGTTGATGATAAAAATCCCTTAACTATTCAATATTTTCTCTCGAACAATTCCAAAAATATCTCTAACTAATAACTCCATGTATCTATGTGAATTTAACTAATAGGAGACTCATTAAGTTCTTTGGATTTTTCTTGAAAATCACACTAATCGCGAAAAAGTATGTCTACTTTCTCTCAACTAAAGGTGCTTAATCCTAGAGTTTTAATCACAAATAACCTCTCAGTCTCATTGTGATTCAATAGATCGAGCTCTAGAAAATATTGAAATAAAATAGCTTAGAATATAAATTGTGTGTTCAATTCTAGATTACATCAAAATTCTAGAAAATAGAATTAGTTCATAATGAAACTAAAAACAAAAACAATAAAACTAGTGTTCTTCGTTGGAGTCAGTTGATGAAGCATGCAGCTCTTGCCTTTCCTCCCCCAAATCTGCCTCCTTGCAAGAAATGTAAAATAATAAACTCTAGAAAATTTTTACTCTAAAACTTAGACTCTAAAAACTCTCGAAAACTCTCTTTTGTTGACTTATTTAATTTATCCGCTGCGTTTTTACTGTACACTTTTTGCATAGATGAGATCGTGGATATTATGCTCATCGAGATCCAAGCGGCATTTATTGATATTGTGTGCACAGAGATACATGTTGTCATTGCTGATATTCTGCCCATAGAGATTCATGCAGCAATTCTTGAGCTGTGGATGACCCTTGTCACTGATATTGAGAGGAGCATGACACCTTTCATAAACAGGGTGGATGCTTATGTGAAGGAGATAGAGTAGATTGTTAAGACTCTAGGCATAGACTACATTAATGATTTTTTTTTTTTACTTTAATATAATTTTTATCTACTTAATGGTTTTACACAATGGGATTCATGTAAAATTTTTTACACATGATCTGTTTTTATATTTAATGAAAAACTAAAACACTATAAGTTTGAACGAGCACTGAGAGTTCGAATAACATGTTTTCATTCGAACAACATTGTCTACATTCAAACAAAAAATTTTCAAAAACATCCAATACTGCGTGCCGAAACTATATACAATTTCCCTATCAAAATGTCCAACTACAATTATACATTCAAATAGAAAATTATGTTCGTTAGAATGGTGAACCATTAGATTGAACAGTAAATCTATTCGGGGATGATATATTTTCAACCCAAATTGTTCTGTTCAAATGTTAAGTGTCTTGTTTGAACAATAATCGGATTGTTGGGACTTTCTAGGATGAACGAAGGACTTCGTTCCTAAAAGTGACCTTTTGGGTTGAATAAAATTTCATCCCAAATTTTTTTCTTCCGAAAAGATCAGATTTGTTGTAGTGAAATAATCCAATTTTAGTTCATAAAGCTAGCAGTTGCAAATAAAATCATTCAATTTTCATAATGAATAAAGGGTTATAGATCATCAATATACAAATATATTGACCATTAGGTTGTGGTTGGTCATTCCGAAACTGAATGATTTTCTATCTCAGCTTTTACAATCAACTGGTACTCATAATAGAACTCTAGTTCCGAGTACTCCTGGATATATATTTGAATCTATAATATATCTATTTCCCTTGAAAGGAAGTAGTTAGAGAATTACCTTTTATAAGAATATTTAAGTAGGAGTTCTATACAATTCTTTAATGCATGTTCTTTAGCACATTTGAGTTCTTCCAATTAGAAGAACGTTCATAATGCCTAAGACTAATGTATTGTGTCCATCATACTCAACCATACTAAATTACATACATTCCTTCCTTGATATTGATTCACAACAGAACAAGATTCTATCTAATTTGCTTTTGTAACTAAATAGTATTGATAGGATCAAGTTAATTATGAGCAGAATTTACTTTATCATATTCGTTTTGATTGATTCTATATTAATCCATCTTACTTGAATGGAAGTTTACAAATCACCTTTTTAGAACTTCACTCGTTGGCAGTAAGGAATGTTGTTCTTTCTCACCACTTTAAAGCTCGACATCTTAGGAGATAACTTGGAGGAAATTCTCTATCCTACTCTAAAAGAAATTGTCGAATTAGAAGACAAGCGGAGAAAGTGAAAGGGCCGGGGGACAATCTTCTATGAAAGAGCCGCATCCTCAACAAATTACCTAATTTTGCTTATGATGATATATATTGGTCATCTCCCTCCATAAAGGATTTGTCGAAAGGCTTGGAAAATAGACAAAACTAAAGAAGCGGGTACGAAATGTCCATCATTTCAATTATTATAAGGAAAATTCTATACACTAATAAGATGATATTGCTCTTCAATCTTTATATTTATTCTTTTAAAAAATAAAGGATCATCAAATGATGATATATGTGTCATATCTTTTATAGTGGAATGAAAGTGCATGGTATGTAAGTGTAGTATAACATTACTCTTATTACAATAATAGAAAAGGCAAGCAGGGCCATCCTTTTCCATAATGGAGCCTCCAAAGCTTGAGATTTGGAGACATCCCGTTGAAGGAGAAAAGTGGTTGGATGAGTTTTACATAAGATAAAAACTATTTTTACGCTTCTTTATTCAACCATGCAGTGTCTGGCTACCACCAAGGTGGCTGTAGCCCAACTGACAAAGGGTAGTATTCATTCTTCTCTCTCTTGTCCAAGATAACAGGTTTGAAATGGCTTGCTCAAAATATAGTGTCTAGCTATAACTGCCAGCACGAGCCAATCTGTTTTTAAATAAACATTATGCTAATTTTATTTTTTATTATAATTTTTTTAAATAAGAAACACTTTACTAATTAATTATCGAATGTCAATGTCAAATTGATGATATTCAAAACTTCTGTTTTGAAAGTATGACGTTCGAAATGATTATATATATATATATATATTCTCTGCATTAATTAGGCCGCAAATCGTGGGTTAATATTGAAGGGGTGGCTCGACTTCGCGTACCCCAAAAGTGATCGCCCATCCCAACATGTACTATGCATGGTTGGAGTATGTCCATATATAAAAAGAAAAAAAGAAAGAAATGTCCAAGAAAAGAAGAAAAATGAAGAACAGTATACTACCGTATGGGGCGTGGTTGACACATGGGCTAGTTTAAAATAAGAAAAACAATACTTTGTCCTCCCAACTTGACCGCCTAAGTTGACAGCTGGGCAAAAAAAAGATTTTTTTTTTACTTAGTAATTAAGTAAGTGATTTTAAGTGTATTAGAATTTTTATTTTTTTTTAAATCTTTAAATGTATTAAAAAATGTGAAAAGAAAAAAGCAAAAAAAAAAAAATAATAATAACGCCCAGCGGTAAGGGTGAGGCGGCATAATAGCCTCACCCTTAAAATAATAATGAAATAATTTATAAATAGTAGTAAAATAATTTATAAATAGAAATGAAGTTGTTTGAATTTAAATATTTTATTGGGTTTAGGAAAAAGTGAGAAAAAAATTTAAATAAAAATATGATAAAGTTAGAAAATTTTTTAATATAATTTTTGTTGAAATTTGAAAATATTGTATTTTTTTATGTGTTTTATTTGAAAGTTTAGGAAAGTTGTATTGGATTTTGTATTTGGATAATAATTAAGATTAGACTAGATAAAAATTTAAAAATTTGAAATTAATTTTTTAAATATTTGAATGATGTTTAGAAATAAAATATATAAGAATATTTGAGAATACATTATTACTCAAATAAGATCATATATAGTTTTCCAATTTTGCTACATACAGTGACTTTTACGTATTCTTTTGGTACTCTACTAATGCGGCAGAACTCAACATTTATTTTATATTAAAAAAAGTGACAATGTAATTTTGTAAAACCACCGTAATTAACCTAGGTGGTGATGCTTTGTATTTATAATAGTGTTTACATATACACGTTGCCGATTAGCTATAGAATTCAAAATCAAATACAACTCATTCAAATATTCTATCTACATCTGTTGCCTATAATCAAGGGATTTGATCATTGGAATAAATCTTTCCATCTTGATCTTGAGAGGATATGGGAGATCTCTCTGTAACGGTAATCCCTAGCAAGCCTAGCATTTGAGAATCCTGAAACTAAAGCTTGGAACGAAAGAATATGAATGCAGGACGACCAAGGCTCTTGGTAAATACGTCAGCAAGCTGGAGATTGGTAGGAATCTATTGAAGCCGAAGCTCTCTGAAGGCCACCAATTCGAGCCCAAAATGATAATCGAGATCGATATGCTTCGAGCAGCTGTGAGAGATGGGATTTGCAGCAAGAAAGATGGAGCTTTGATTATCACAATGTAGAACCATAGAAGAGGAAGATGTCACCTTGAGATCATGAAGAAGATGACCAAGCCACTTGACTTCGACAACAGTGCTGGCTAGTGCTCGATATTTTGATTCACAGCTTGAATGAGACACTGTCGATTGATCGATCCAAGAGACAAGGTTATCTCCAGGATAAATAGAATAGCCAGAGATAGACCGATGTGTATCAGGACAACCGGCCCAATCAGCATCCGAGTAAGCAAGAATATCGCAGGAAGAAGATGGAGTGAAGGAAAGGCCATACTGCAAGGTTCCCTTGTAGCGTAAGATCCGTTTGATAGCTTGGAAGTGACAAAGGGAAGGCTTGTGTATGTATTGACTCATGGCAAAGACAACATGAGCAAGGTCTGTCGAGTGATAATGAGATATTATAGAGCACCAACAAGGGATCGGTAGAGTGAGGGATGATCAAAATCAAGGCCATCAATGGACAGGTGATGTGCAACGACTATGGGAGTGCTCATGGGTTTACTATCAACTAGTTTGGCACGCTGCAAAAGTTCATGAGCATACTTAGCCTGACTGAGAAAGAGACCAGAGGAAGTCCGATGTGCTTCAAGGCCCAAAAAATAGCTTAATGATCCCATGTCCATGGTGGCAAACTCCTTGGTTAATTTGCCAATAAAAGCATCAAGGATAACTGAATTGCTACTGGTCACGACAATATCATCAACGTATAATAGTAGATAGATTAAATCAGTACCCTTGGAAAGAACAAACAAGGACGAGTCGACCCGACTGCAAGAGAGCCCAACAGTAAGAAGAAAGGCACTGAATCGATTAAACTAGGCCCATGGAGCTTGTTTGAGCCCATATAAAGCTCAACGTAGCCTGCAGACATGGGAGGGATATCTTGAATCAACCTAACCTGGAGGCTACTCCATATAAACTTCCTCTTGAAGAATACCATTTAGAAAGGCATTTTTCATATCAAGTTGGCGAAATGGCCAGTTGTTAGAAACCACCAAGGAAAGAACAACTCAAACAGTGGAGGCTTTGACAACTGGGCTGAAAGTATCATTGAAATCAAGGCCTGGTTGCTGAGTGTAGCCTTTAGCAATAAGACAGGCCTTGAGACGATCAACAAAACCATTGGCGAGCTACTTGATGCGAGAAACCCATTTGGAGCCTACAATATTTGTATTTGGTGGTCGAGCCACTAAATCCCAAGTGTGATTGTGATGTAAGGCTCGAAGCTCTTCATCCATGGTAGCAATTCTTTCGGGGTGCTTGGTAGCAATCTTGAACCCCTTGAGCTCAAGCATGGTGAGTAAGGATTGAATAAGATTGGAATTTGGAGTAGTGCATGTATGAGAGGCCCAAGTAGAAGGCCTGAAAATCCCATATTTGGCTCGTGTTTGCATCAGGTGAGAGCCAAGGAAACCAGTAGTAGAGAAAGATGGAGCCAAAGAGATATCCGGAACTAGAGATGTGGACAAATCCCGGCACATCAACAGCAGGTACCTGCAAAACCAAAGCTGGCACAAAACTACAAGATGGATCAGTTAAACATGGGCCACACAAATCCTGGATAGGACTGGGCTGAGAAGGTAAAGAGACCCTTGACGTGATTGTGTCTTAGGAGGGGGGTACAGTGGGCTTTGTAAAGGTAGAAATGGAGGTAGTAGGTAAAGGCGCAGAGCAAGTATTATTTTTGTACAGGTAGCCAAGGTCATAAAAAACAACATGTCTGGAAATAAACAATTGATTAGTGAGACGATCAAGACATCAAAAACCATAATGAGACATACTATAGCCAAGAAAAATACAAGAACGACTACAGGGAGCTAAATTGTGAGGGGCATAATCATGTAAGTAAGGAAAAACAAGACAACCAAAAGGATGAAAATTAGAGTAGGAAGGAGGCTTATCGAATAGAACCTCAAAGGGAGAGCGACTATCAAGAAGAGGCATTGGCAAGCGGTTAATAATGAAAGTGGCAGTATTAAATGCATCCACCCAGAATTTAAGAGGGACATGAGAGTGAAAAAGCATAGCAAGAGCTGTTTTGGTTATGTGTCTATGTTTACGCTCAACACGTCCATTTTGAGACGGAGTGTATGGACATGAAATTTGATGACGAATTCTTGAGGAAATTAAGTGATTTCAAAATTGATGATTAGTGAATTCAGTACCTCCATCACTTTAGAAAATCTTAATTTTAGTGGAAAATTGAATTTCAACAAAGTTATGAAATTGTAGAAAAATGCGAAAGAAATCAGATTTATGTTTCAAATGATAGAGCCAAGTAAATTGAAAATAATCGTCAATAAATATAACATAATATCAAAACCCAAGGTTTGAAGGAATAGGTGACGGTCCCCACAAATCACAATGAACAAGATCCAAGACATAAGAAGCACGGTTTGCATTCAGAGGAAAAAGAAGTCTTTTACTTTTAGCAAGTTGACAACTAGAATACACTGTAGGATTAGGTAGCAAAGAAGTAACACATAATTGGGATGAGAGACATGGCCCAAACGGGCATGCAATACATCAAAGGATGCCCGTGGGCAATTATTAGAAAAAATGGAAAGTAAAGATTGATGACCATGCTCAAGCACATAGAGTTCATTTTCACACCGACCGGTTGCCACCACCCTTCTTGTGTCGTGAGTTTGCACAGTTAAGCGATCATTAGTAAAGGTAATAGAGAAGGGAAAATCAGAGGTGAGTTTACTAATGGATATAAGATATTTAGTGAAGCCAGGCACAACTAAAACATCTTTTAAATGAAGAGAGGAAGTTGGAGAGAAGGTACCGGTGTGGAAAATTGGAAAAGAGGCACCATTACCAACTACAACATAATCCTTACCAAAATACGTGTCGGCTTTGTCCAACTGAGCAGGATCATGAGTCATATGAGAGGTAGTGCCAGTGTCTGTATACCAATCAGAGTCTTGGCCATCATTAAGAGAACAGGGGGTGAAGGCCTCGACCAAGTTGGTAGCATTAGGGGGTTGAGTATAACGCTCTCGGCATGAGGAGGCGTAGTGACCTTCACCACGATAGATCTAGCAACGGATGGGGCGATTGTGGTCTTGGTTATTACGGGCACCACGACCACGTCCTCCACAAGAAAAGTGACCCTCTCCATGACCACCCGAATTTGAACCAGGTTTGAAACTGCAGGATGCAGTGAAGGCAGCGGTAGTGGAACCCGAAGGGGGAGTCGACTCCAATGAACGAACAAATATTTTCTAGCTTTCAGCTTTGGGCACAACATCATCAAAGATGGGAGGGGTGACAGAGATAATTGAGTAGTAGAAGAAATAGAGGAGGAACCGAGACCACGTAAATACCAGTGGAGTTTGTTGAGACCATCAATAAGACGTCCTAGTGAAGCAAGTTGATCATAGATCGCCTTGAAATCACAAGAGAACTTAGGAACACTTTTGTCACTCTTTTTCACGGTTTGAAGATCATCTTTGAGTCAAAGTTCTCAAGGTTTTGATCGATGGCTGAAAGTATTTTCTAGCAGAGACCAAACAGCCCGAGATGTGGTTAATCCAACCACAGCAGACATGGCTTCCTCTGTTAAGGTGGAGAGCAGCAAACTGAGCACGTGTTGATCAGTTTGTTTCCACTCGGCCAACTTGGGATTTGCAAAGACAGAGTCACTGGAATCGATGGTGGTAGAGGGCTCAGCAATGGAACCATCAACATAGCCGAAGAGATTTTGGCATTGCAGTAGCGACAAGACTTGGCTATGCCAAAGAAGATAGTTTGAAAAAGATAATTTGATGGTGAGAAGATGGGCCATGGTGTTGAAGGGCAGGGTGGGGATGGGGTTGATGAAGGCCATGGGATCGAGGATGGTAATCCAAAAAAGGTTGTTGTGATACCATCTAAGGGTTTTGTAAAACCACTGTAATTAACCTAGGTGGTGATGCTTTTCATATACACATTGCCAATTAGCTATAGAATTCAAAATCAAATACAACTCATTCAAATATTCTATCTACATTCATTGCATATAATCAAGGGATTTGATAGTTGGAATAAATCTTTCCATCTTGATCTTGAGAGGATATGGAAGATCTCTCTGTAATGATAATAGACACATCCAATCAAATCAATATAATGTACAAAGCAATACGAAAAAATGATTTCACATATAGTTTTTCATACTTTCCCTTACAATCTGTGATTGTGTTCATCACCCCTCAAAGAAAGGACAGAAACATTAATTCAAAATTTCATAAAAGTGGGTATAGGGGTATTAATATTTATTATCTTGCAACCACATAATACGTGCATTGAGGGTCTAGATCATTATCACGATCATGATGCGATGTTGGGATGGAATAATCGGCCGAAAATATATACAGGAGAAAAAAATTTAAAAATTCCAAACATATATCACTACAACAAAAAAGCCTTTTTCTCCCAAGAAACTTTGTCCAAAATAATCAAAATCATTGTCAAAAATGACTTTTTCCCACTATTTCGAATCGTAGCAGACTCCCTAGAAATAACTGGCAATAGATACTGCCAGTAGCTGCGAATTTAATTGCTGTCCAAAATACTATTATTTCTGGCATATGATAGTCGTTGGAAATATAGAATTTTTGTGAGAAATATGTCACACACGAGTGGAGCTTGATGTTGCTGGAAATGCCAATTTCAAACAATAAATATGGCAAGAAATTCATTTTTTCATAATGAAAAAATATTTTCGGCAATTTGTTTTCATCATAAATAGTCTTTTACAAAAAAAAAAAATACTAGCAAAATAGTATCATAGGCTCACAGCCTTATACCTAAAATACATAAAGAATGTGAACAATGTATTACAAAAAAGAAAATATTGGAATACAAATAATAATTTCTAGGTATTTTAAAAAGAAAGGAAAAAAAAAACACAAGTACTAAAAATGAAAAAATGCAAGGAAGTGTACGCCAATTATTATCTAATCAGCCAACAAATCTTAGTGACCAGAAAACACAAGCAAATGAATAAAACTTAATAGTAGTTGAACCTTTTTAGCATGACCATTGAGTGTAGATAAGATCTTCCTTGATGATTGATCAAAAAGTACTGCATTTGTGTCAAGCCCTTCAATTGGGAATTATGTCCTAGAAAATAGAAAGAAATGCTTTTATCAGTGCTAGAACCATACTTGATCAATGTGAACACCATCTAGAATGCAAATCATTGTTAGAGCACCGAATTACAAATAACATAGGAATTAAAAATAAAACAACTAAACCAAATGAAGCCAAAGGATAGTTTGGAACTCCCCAAGCTCCAAATACCTATTGTAGACATGGTAGTTCCAGCAATCATACATGTATTATCTAAAAAAAAGACCTATGTAGCATGGGAAATAAATATTTTACCTGAAGTTTTTGTCATAAAAATATCTCAAAATCTTCCCAAGAATCCAATTGAAATCATCAGGATTAATTGACCTATCAGAGAACTTCACATAAGAGACAATAATTAGGCACCAATGACTCATAGAAAATAAAATTCAGAAAAAAGAAACTCATGGGCCATTAAGCAGCAATGGCCCGTAAGCCTAACTAGTGGCCGAAGCAAAAATGGGGGTTCTATCCTCAAGCCAAGGCATTATGCCCTTAAAAAATAACCTGACAATACAAGACACAAATTTTGATAGGGATGTCAGCAGAAAGACCAAGAATGGCAAACACTATAACTTGCAAATAAACAATTTTCCATGGAACATCAGGAGTTGTTTTCATTTACTATTACAATAGCAACACTTTCTTCATCAATAGTTGAGACATTAAATTATTTGAACAAAAATTCTCTGTAAGCTACATTGTCAAGGTATATATCAGCAACGAAACCTCTCAATCCATATACAACTTTTGGTCCTTCAGGTAGACAATATGCCAAATTCTCAATCTACACATTCAAATACCCACAAATCACTCAATCTTACAACAATAAACTATACTCATACATCCTACTTATATTGACAGATACACAAAATCTAATCGAACCTACATAGAAAGAGCATCCATATAAGCTCTTATAGCCATAAAAGGGGCTCCATCAATCCCAATGAAGCCGATAACAACAATAACTACAATTGGGTAATTATAGTGAATACCCATCTTATCCAATTCTACTCTAATAAGCTTACTAGTCTCAAACTCCTCAATATTGTTCTAATGGCTACGGCTTATAACCGATACTGCAATGGCTACAACTACTAATACGAAAACAAATTCCACTTCCACTGAACCACCAACTTTCATTGGAACTTGCCTAGCTGATAAAACAACCAATTTTAGGTTTTCGTGTATTTTCCTTCTGATTCCCACATCTCCGATCAAATTTTATGTACATGTCTTTATTTTCAGCCTCAATAAATAATGAATTCCAAGGCATTTCAACAAGTATTTTGAAAAAGTCTTCTAACCAAAAAATCATGTGCTTGAAACCAAATGGCAAAACCATTAAGAATCCAATTGTCACTTGGTCAAGAAACACAAGACTACTACCCAATCACAACAATCCCATGATAATAAAAATATCTAGTTCAATACAAAATAATAACTGATACAAAATCAAAATAAAAACAATCTTTTACAGATAACACATAAATCTTCTTGTAACAGAACCCATAAACCCTAATTTTTAACAATCCAAAATTCCAAACACAAAATCTCAATCATATGTAAAATCAAACTTCAAATCTCAACCCACCATAAGAAATTTATGTTTTAAAGCATTAAAAACGAAATTGAGAGAGGGAGAGTGAGAGAAACGGACGAAGGGAGGAAGAGAGCTTACTGGGCATTAGCAGCACAACAGTGAGGTAGCGACTCATCGACTTGATAGAGTGAGCAGGACGAGTGTGAGGTAGTGACGGACGGAGAGAGTGTGCAGGACGAGTATTAGGCAGGGGAAGATAAAATGGGAACTTATATCGTCGATTTTCCAGTAATTTAACTTTGACGCAAATAAAAAAGTAACTGATAAAAGATCCGGCATCTTAAATCGCTACAAAAGGCATCTTGATTTTGAGTTTTTTTGTTGATTTTATTTGTGGCTTTTTTTATCGCTGCAAAAATTGATTTTAGCCACAACTTAATGTTCTCCGGAAATAAAGGAACTGAAATGTTAAGACTTGAGTTTTGCAGAAAAATTTGTATAGCCCCAAATAAAATTGGTCACAAAATGTCTTGTTTATGGCGATTTTATTTGTGTGGAGTAATTTTTGCTGGAAAATGTGGGTTTTTTTGCGGTGATTCTTCCACTTGCCAGATGAAGCCTTGAAACAGTAATTATGGACTTATTGCAATAAAATACTAGTGGTCAGAAATAATTTTTGCCTTGAAATGTAAGAATTAGCGACAATTTCTTACTCTTCAAAAATAAAAGTTTGAAAATGTCAAAATTAATTTTTTGCGACAAAATTTACATCGCCTCAAAAGCATTTGTCACAAAAAGTAATTATTTGCTTGTTTGGTTATATAGTTCAAATGAGATAAAATGAGATATTTTATTGAAAGTTGAATAAAATATTATTATAATATAATTTTTGTTTTATAATTTGAAAAAGTTGAATTGTTTATAATATTTCGTATGGGAGTTTTAAAAAGTTGTAATAATTATATGAGATAGTTTAATTTTATGTAACCAAACCAGCTTAATAGCCTCGTACGTGTATATAAATATATATATATATATATATATATATATATATATATATATATAAAATATATATAATAAGGAAGTAATTAGTAAGTCTTTCGCAATATTGATGTAACATCCCGCTCATTCTTTTGACATAGTCTACCCCTTCTCTCTAGAGACTGCAAGCCTCGTTATGCGTGCTGAATCTCGATGTTGTGTTTTAATGATATTATGTGATTTCTAAAGTAAGTCTAGTGTTTTAAAGCACTTGAATATTTTAAATGTCCTGAAAATATTTATATGGGATATTCCCAATGTTATTTGACTAAACTTGATTTTAAATAAGATAATTATAATATTTTTGAAGAGTTCTAAAAATATTATAATTGTAGGAAATCATTTTTATTAAAATGATTTCAGTTATTTAAAATATTATGGGATATAAATTATGTTGAAACTCTAAATTAATTTGATGGTTTTATTCTCTTAAAGATATTAAATAAGACTTCATCATTTTACTAATGATGAAGGAATATTATTTTATAAACTAAATTTTAGTTTAAATAATATTCTATCTTAATTACTGTCAGTGATTTTAATTAAGTTAACGTTTACATATTTTCAAATCAGTATTTAAAACTTACCGTTAGATCACCTTGAACACCTCAAGATAAGGGGTTTGGATTAAAACCCCAGCCCTCTTTCTTTCTCCCTCACTTTTCCCGTTCCCCTCTCTCTCCTCCCTCTCCCATGCAGTTTCCTCCTCCCTCTCACCCGATCCGTTCCCTCAACCCAGCTTCACCGCCACTACTAAAGGCCTCCTTTCATGCCGACAAGCTCCCACCACCGAACCCAGCCACTGTCTCCCACGCACGCCTGCAACCCTTTACGCATGGGTTCACTGTGCGCAGCTCCTAGCGCCGCCGTACGCGGCCACCCAAGCCACCAAGCACCACCATGAGTATCGCCTGACCTCCCCCATCCCCCTTGACCAGAAGTTGGTAGCCCCTCCCTCGCACGCACTGGCTCTCTCCCTCACACACGGGTTTCTCCACCTCAACCACCATACGTCGCCACCCACGACATCCAGCCGTTGACTTGAGCCTCCTCTGGCCACCATCAGCCTATCCCAGCCACCCATAGCTCCGATCTACCCCTCACGAACATCCTTTCTCTCTCACGGACTCTCCCTCACGCACAACCTAGATATGCCACCTCCACCTCGCCACCATAGCTCCACCAATGACCCCCTAGGCTCCTTCATAGCCAGCCACGACCAGCTGAGTCCTCCCTCCATTTCCCCTATTTGAGACACACAAGTGCCCTTTGGAAACCCATGGCTCCACCGTGCTCCGCCACCCCAGCCACCATAAGGCCACCCTCAGTCTCCCTTGATCTCCCATAGCCTAGCCATAGGCCCAAACTGCCACTTTACGTGGTAGACAGCCACTATATGTGGCTAACCGCCACTGTATACAGCTAGATCCACCGTGTTATGCTCCTTTATGCTACCACGAGGCCACCATGAGCTCTTCCAAGACCACACCTATCTATCCAAATGCCCAAACAGCCACCATACATGGTTTACCCACCACGTACGACCCTTCCGACGTCTTCAACCGTGACAGTCAGCGGACAAGCACGAGTTATCCTGTCGATGGTATAACTCTTTATCCCTCATTATTTATGTTAGATATAAATTGGTTGATTAGGTTGTGGACTATGCTATTAGTATCGTGGAGTTCGATGTGTAGTGTGGTGATGCGATGTGCAGTGTTGGGCGTAGTTAGGAAGTGTGTTGTGTAGTGTTGTGGACTGTGCTGTGAAGTGTGGTTTATGTGC
The DNA here is from genome assembly GCA_029856935.1 of Cyclocarya paliurus. Lineage (NCBI taxonomy): Eukaryota > Viridiplantae > Streptophyta > Magnoliopsida > Fagales > Juglandaceae > Cyclocarya > Cyclocarya paliurus. The sequence goes on from CM056952.1 coordinate 9,785,504, forward strand.
TGTAATGGTGATGTGACATTGTGTGGAATGGGAAGAGTACACGTGGAGTGTACTCCATGTGGTGAAATGATGCACCATATGGCGTGTATGTCGTAGTGGTGACATGGCGTAGCTTGTGTGAAGGAAGTTCATGTGAAGTGTACTCCATGAGGTGCAACGATATACCGTGTGGCGTGTCATGAAGATAAGGATGGTTGCGTAATTGACGAGCATAAAGTGTGACGAGTAGTGTCGAAAATTGTGGAACAGTGTCTCGAAGTGGCTATGATGTAGCCTGTAGTCTGAGGTGACAAGTGTCACCGTGTAGCCAACTTATGGCTGAGATTATATGTGAAGTGGCAGGAAGGTATCAAAGTAGTGTAGCAGAAGCATGACTGGGCAACGTCACGAAGTGACATGGTCAATCAAGAAGTCGTGCTTGTGATGGGTGAGGAGTTAGTGTAAGAGTGACGTAACGGGAACGTGACGAGATGTCACAATGTGACAGGAGTACGTGAGGGACTGTACTCATGATGAGTTGGGAGTTGACGTATAAGTGACGTAGTGAAATTTCAAGTGACGTGACAAGGTCACGATGTAGCTTGGGGGTAGTCTCGAGCTATATGACATGACATGAGGTATAGCTATGTATGAAGTCCTGTCATGTCAAGTGTTGGGATGAACTATCAAGAGGGACGGGTAACCTGAAAAGTCATGCTAGCCGGGTTAAGAGAAGGTTAGTATCGGAGTATGGTGCTTGTCCATACGAGCCTATGATCAATGTATTATATGTTGGACTTAGGTGATAAAAGGGTAAGGTACGTGTGCAATCTAGTTAGACACATATACCGGACGGATTTACCATATGTAATGGGTAATCTGCCCTAAGCATGGTTACACGGTGGTTAAGTCTCAGAGTTGGCTTAGAGTCATATGGCGTGTATGGATGGTCATGAGGATTAGTGTGAGCTAAGATACATGAAAGTAATGATGAGTGTACTGTCTAGGATTGGGATGCATGACTTAGTTAGTCTGAGTCATGCGTTGGAATGTGGTTAATAAGGAGGATAAGACGAAGGTCTTTATGTCTTAATCCTAACGTGAATCATGAGTTCACCCTAGTGAGTAAGCATTTGAAGTAGAACGTTGAGGTTGGAAGAGGTTGTGACTGTAAGTGAATCCCTGAAAGTTTTATTATAGTAAGGGACACATAAGAGCACGGGATAGAAGGAGAGTATTTCAAGTGAAATGTAGTTCTATTTCTAAGTTTAGCTGCTTATGCACTATATAGAGAATGACGCTAAGGTTATGTGTATGCATGTTGATTGCCATCTGACACGCTCATGAATGGACTTCATGGTATGAAAGTAGCATGGAGTCCAGGTAAGTATTATGTTCATGCCCTTCTAGAGTTTTCTAAAATATACAAAAATGAAAATGAAATGCTTTTAATTTTCAGAAAAAGAAATGTTTTTCCTTTGAAAATGCTCTACGAAATGAAAGAAAACGTTTTACAAAAAAAAGTATGCTAAGCATTTTAAAGTATAAGTATGTATGGCCCTCCTTGGCACCCCTTTTTACACAACCAAAGTATTAGTCACATGCATGTGAATGGATGACTATACGCAGTATCTATTGTATATATTTTTCACGAAAAGACATGTCATTAAAGATGATTTTTGGGCCCATGGCCCCCCAAACGATGTTTTTCTCATGAACGAACTGTTAAATGAAAAGAAAAGATGATGCTCATGCTCAAGCTTTAGGTCTTTATAGAGCTGAAATGAAATGAAAAGAAATGACTGAAAACATGAATGTATGAAAGTACGTAACGGCCATATGATTGGAAATGGGTACCCATATGAATGAATGGACAGATTGCAATGTCGGGTAAGTTGTATCTGGTAGTGCACCCAGTGCTGCACCTTGACGGAATGGGATTCCAACCCATAGCCACGGGTGAATTCAGGTCCAAAAGATCACTAACCCTAGCACGTGGGGTGTAACAACGTGCACCGGCCTATGAAAGTGATAAGAAAGAAATGTATGAATGCATCGCACTCTTTAAGAAATGAAGGCACTGACAGGAGAAACGTTTTACAAAAAGAAAATCCTTTTCTTTAAAAAAAAAACCTCGTCCAGTGATGTTTTCAAAGAAATACATGTATGCATGTACGTATAGTATGTATGGAGTGATAAATGCATGACTAAAAATCCATGTTGTTATATTTTAACGGTATGAAGTAATGCTTACTGAGTATTCGACTCATTTTAGTTTTTATGTGTGTCCATCCCCCCACAGGAACTGAATGAGCAGAACGCGTCAGAACGGGCATGGCCCAAGAGGAAGAGCACGAAAGTCTAGGCATGACAGTTTAGATGTACGAAAGGCCTTTTTATCTTAAGATTTATATTTTTCCGTTGTAAACCTCTTTTATTCTCAAAGCACATTTTATTTTATAATGTAGAGTCTTGCACCTTGAGTATAGAAGTAAAAATTTTTAAATCGAACGGTAATTCTTGTCATCTTTTCTAAAATCATTTTATAAAAAGTCTCACCATAAGGACGGGCGTTACATAGTGGTATCAGAGCAAAGCCCAGGTTATGCTAGACTCTATAGCATTCTTTTCAAAATAAACGAGAAAAAACCTTTTTCTAAAGAGAGAAAGCTTTTCTGAAGAAAGAAAACTTTTGAGAAGAGAACCGCAAGTGAAGGAAAAACCTAGACTAACGTCTTCCCAGGGCATGTCTCATCCTACAGTAAGTATAAGAAAGTATTTCATTCTAATGCTATGATATTTTCAAAGTATGACTTGACTAATGCATGTATGTCAGCCTGGAAACTAGTAAGAGGTAGTAAGGCTATGTGCATAGAATGTAAGAGGTATCAGAGACTGAGCATAGCTAGAAGATAAGGAATAAATGATGGAATGTTAGGACATGTAGAATTAGCTACTTGCTAATTGAGGAACGGTTTAGAAACGTTAGAGAGGCTACAATAGTTAAGAAACGCATGAACGACTATGAGTTGAACTAGGATCGAGTTGAAAATGTGATGGCAACTATGAGCCTTGTTGGCAAGAACCTTGGAACGGAAGGTACGAGCGCTACATGATGGATGGGCTCAAGCATTTCAAACTGGCCTCAAGCATGACGACGAAGGAGTGATGAGAAATGAGGGCAAAGTTCTGTGCAAGAACTAACTGAGATGCTAAATGTGCGCGGAGACGCGAGAAGACAATGCGAGGACCAGTATGAACGAATCCATAGTAAGGGTATGCAAATTCTTAGAACACTGCACGAATTCGTAGAATGCTAAGCAAATTTTGAGGACGAAATTTATTTAAGGAGGGGAGAATGTAACATCCCGCTCCTTCTTTCTGACGTAAGCACATTCAGTCCAATACGACAGTCCGTCCCTTCTCTCTAGCGACTGCGAACCTCGTTATGCATGCCGAATCTCGATGGCGTGTTTTAAAGATATTATGTGATTTCTAAAGTAAGTCTAGTGTTTTAAAGCCCTTGAATATTTTAAATCTCCTGAAAATATTTATATGGGATATTCCTAGTGTTAGGCCTACCTTTTCCTTTCACCTCACGGGGAGGTAAGTTGTTGATGGAATTCCTGTTAATGTAGATTCCGTTGATGTAGATTCTGTCTTCGGGCGGCCAAGGGCTGACCCGCATGCCTCCACAAGAGGGATAAGGCAACCTTTTAGGCCTACATTTCCCTTTCACCTTGCGAGGAGGTAAGTTGTTCATATCCGTATCTTTCTCTTCATTATTTAGGCGGTCTATAGACTCATCCTACTCTCCATCAGGGAAAGGTCAAAATGCCTCATGTCATCCCGCCTCTTTGTCCCCAGGGGAGGTAATTTGGATGCGATGTGGTAGGTCCACTCTTTCAATGTGGTGGGGGTCAGGGCAAGTATTCGGGTAGCCGTGAGACTAGTCCTGCTCTCCACTGCGGGAGAGATAAGGCAACCTCTAGGCCTACTTTTCCCTATGATATCTCCTAGAGAGCTGTTGTACTGAAAATATCTGCAAGTGTACAAAATCGTAACAAGTAGTAAAGTGTTTTAGAAAAAACGGATATCGAACCCACTGGGAATAATTTATGCTATTGAGTAATGAAATTTAATAAATTAATTACTATTTGGAAAAATGAAATTTGAAGAATTGATTATTTAAATTAAACTAAATAAAATATCATTAAAATTTGGATTTTAAAGATAATCATAATCGATCTAGAGCGTTTGATTTCACCTAGCAAATCCCACACAATTTATTCTTCATTGTTATTGAATTTCAATTATCCCAAGTTGATGATTAAAATCCCTTAACTATTCAATATTTTCTCTCGAACAATACTAAAAATATCTCTAATTAATAACTCTATATCTCTATGTGAATTTAACTAATTAGAAACTCATTAAGTTTTTTAGATTTTTCATGAAAATCACACTAATCGCAGTAAAGTATCTCTATTTTTGCTCAACTAATGGGGCTTGATCCTAGAGCTCTAGTCACAAATCACCGTTCAATTTTATTGTGATTCAATAGATCGAACAATAGTTAGCTAGAAAATTGCAAGCATTAAGAACAATGAATAAACTCTCAATCATGAAAATATTGAAAATAAAATAACTTAGAATATAAATTGTGTGTTCAATGCTAGACTACATCAAAACTCTAGAAAATAAAATTAGTTCATAATGAAATTGAAAAGAAAAACAATAAAATTAGTGTTCTTCTTTGGAGTTGGTTGATAAAGCATGCGGCTCTCACCTCTGCCCTCCAAATCCGCCTCCTCGAAAGAAACTTATAGTTAAAACTCTGGAATAGTTTTACTCTAAACTCACACTCTCCTAAAACTCAGACTCTCCTCCTCTCTTCATCCCACAAGACGGGATTAAAAAGTTGTCAAAACTCAAATCCGAAAACAAGATAAATGCAGCTACAATCTAGCCTAAAGATTTGGAAAATAGTTTCTAAAGATAAATATTAACATAAAGAAGATTATCTCAAGAATAACGAGATTATCTAAAATGGAAGATTCAGTGATATGGGGCTTGAATTGAGGAGCTCAAGAGGATTTGGTGGTCAACAGATTGATTGTGGAACTAAGAAGGGTCCCACTGAGCATATGTTGTGTGCGCTGAATATATAACTGATCTCCTCACCTATCGAGAGGAAAGACTCCCGACAGAGTTGATAGAACTCTCTCGCTAATCTATCGAGTAGTAAAGCTGCTCGCATTTTCTAGTTGTTGCCCATAATGTCCTTTAGGTTGGTTGCTTAACTTGGTCATTTATACTGGTCGCGGTTGGGTTTTCTCACCTTCCAAGTGGAAAGACTATTCACCTACTGAGGAATAAGTCATCTTGCCTTTTCAGATCTCGTTGCCTCTATTCAGTCTAGCTCTATAGTCTCTTCTTTTGTGTCAAAATGCTCTCCTTTTGCACTAAATCTTCTCATTCCTTCAAATCCAAGAAAATAAAATAAAATATATAGAAATAAAATAAAATCAATAGAATTAAAGGAAAATTGATACTTTTCATAAATAAAAGTGTGATAACAATCACATCAAAATAACACTTATAAAATACCCCTAAAATTAAGTTTTGCTCGCCCTCAAGCAAAGGAAAAGAGAAAAACAATTAAAACATTGGTTTGATTCATAAAATTTATTGCCCAAAGTCTATAATTTAAAGGAATCGTTCACAATCAATCAAATCCAAAAGTTAATTCAAAACTCAATTTCACCGCATTATCCATCCCCACATTCATGCATACCTATAATTGTCACTTCATCATTAGTTCCTCAGATAGTTTTATGCAAACAAGTAAATAAATAATAGATCTCTAAACATTCTATAGGCTTGCTTTTCAAATCACTCTCCACTAATGTAGAACAGAAACTATTACCAGGGATCAATAGGTATTTAATAAGCTTGTAATGTAAAGCTAGGGTGAGGGCTACAAAGAAAATGTACGATTCAAACAAAGCAAGGAGAAGTTAAGTTTGAACACCATCAGACAAATTGAGCATTCTCACTTCTAATATCTCTTCTCAATCATTGTAAATCTCTCAACATATCTCTCTTTATTGCACTTTCAAGTATCTCTCTCTTTACCTCTCTATTCAGCAGGTTGGACATTTTCTTTTATTCTTTTTTTTAAAAGAAATATTCCATACCTTTTCGACTACCTTTTTGGATGACTCTCGTCAGCCTTTTCTTGTTGGCCACATAGTAGACGAGTTGACTTTTCACACTCCCTAACTTTTGATTTTGATAATATGGCTATAATTAACTTTACTTGTAGACCTTCTACCTCTCTTGTCTTTCATGCTCTTGTGAGTCTGTGACTTTGTGTAAACTTAGTTCTCTTGAATGGTAAGGAAATAAGTGTTTAAGCTCAAATAGGGTAGGGAATATGAGGTTTACAAGAAAGAAAAATGTAAGGCCAAAATATAATTCAATAAAGCTAAAAAGGGTGGCTAGGGATAATAATAATAAACAGGTAAGCTTAAAAGGCTCAATTGGTCCAAAGAATGCCTTAATCATTTTTCCAGTAATATTTTGTCTAAGATTTCACCTCGAGTATAATCAAACAAGTTCTAGAGTAAGTTGAGATCATACAAATTCACAAAATTGACATAAAATTTCTCTAGGTATGTAAAATAATTAATGATCATTATAAACATTCATTGAACATAAAAGATATCAAATGATGAAAGATCAAGTAAAGAATTAACAACTAGACTTAAACAATGAGAATTTTTCATAAAAATTATAATCAATTTCAATCATATTCTTATAATAGGCTTTTTATTCATCAAACCATACTGTTGTTGTTGTTGTTGTTATTATTATTATTATTATATAATATAAAATAAAATAATATCCTTTCCCCCAAGTTTAAATATCACATTGTCATCAATGCAAAACAGGAAGAAAAACTAAAGTAAAGAATGAGAGAAAGTAAAAAATGCTCCCCTTGAAGGTGCAGCCGTGTACCTCTTAGAGATCTCCTCGCCTCTTTGTTCCTGCAAGATGAAAACAAAAGACTAATATTAAGCAAAAATAAAACTTAAAAAAATAAAATAAAAACTTGGGTTGCCTCCCAAAAGAGCTTTATTTAAAGTCTATAGCTAGACATTATCCTTTCAACATTTATCACTAGCGAGATCGATGGAACACTTTTCCGAGTTAAAGTCTCCATCCACATAGGGTTTTAATCTCTGTCCATTTACTTTAAATGTGCATTTTGTCTCATGATGGACTTCAACCGCCCCATAGGAAAAGACACGGGTCACCACAAACTGTCTTGACCATCAAGAGCGCAGCTTTCCCGAAAAGAGTCGAAGTCTTGAGTTAAATAATAAAACTTTCTACCCGGCTTTGAATTCCCTTATCAGAATATGCTTATCGTGCCATCTTTTAGTTTTATCTTTGTAAATCTGAGCATTCTCATAAACATCATTGCGGAACTCATCCATCTCGTCGATTTGTAATATTCTCTTCTTGCCAACTGCTTGTAAATCAAAGTTCAGTGTTCTCGTCGCCCAATAGGCTCTGTGCTCTAGCTCCATGGGTAGATGATAGACTTTTCCATAAATGAGCCGACAAGGCGACATCTCGATCAGTGTTTTGAATGATGTCTGATAGGCCCATAGCGCATCATCTAACCTTCTCACCCAGTCTGTCTGAGAGATACTTACGGTCATCTCTAGTATGTGCTTCAATTCTTGATTAGACACAAATACCTATCCGCTTGTTTGAGGATGGTATGGTGTCACCATGTGATGGGTAACTACATATTTAGTCAATAGCACTTCAAATTGGTGATTGTAAAAATGCTTGCTGCCATTACTGCTTATGGCCCTCAGAGTGCCGAATCGGGAAAAGATGTTCTTCTGCAAAAAATTCACTACGACCCTCGGATCATTGGTTGGAAAGGCGATCGCTTCCACCTATTTTGCGACATAATCTACAACAACCAAAATATTAGAATATGATGATGAAAAAGGACCCATGAAATCTATATCCCAAACATCAAATAATTCAATCACTAAAATATTTTTTAAAGGCATCTCATGTTTTCTAGAAATGTTGCCAACCCTTTGACAATGATCACGTAAATTAACAAAATTAAAAGAGTTTTTAAGAATAGTCGGTCAATAAAAGCCGCATTGCAAAACTTTTGCTGCCATTTTTGCTCCACCAAAGTGGCCACCTATTTCCAATGAGTGGCAGTGTCTAAGTTTGCTCTCTATCTTCTCCTTGGGCACACATCTCCTAATTATCTGGTCCACGCAATGTCAGTATAGAAAAGGTTCCTCCCAAAAATAATATTTCAAGTCGGAGAAGAACTTCTTCTTTTGTTGATATGTCATCTCGGCTGGTAGAATTTTGGACACCAAATAATTTACCATGTCAGCATACCATGGAACGACTTGTATGGCCATTAATTGCTCATCTGGGATGGTCTCATTAATTGAAAATTTATCCTCGCCAGCCGCCTCTTTAAGCTCAAGACGAGACAAGTGGTTGGCCACTACATTCTCGGTACCTTTCTTATTTTTTATTTCCAAATTGAACTCTTGTAATAGCAAAATCCATCTTAACAGTCTTGGTTTGGCATCCCTTTTCAGCAACAAGTATTTAAGAACTGAGTGATCGGCATAGAAGACCACCTTTGAACCTATCAAATAAGAACAAAATTTATCAAAGGCAAACGCAACTGTTAACAATTCTTTTTCAGTAGTAGTATAATTAAGTTGAGATTCTGTTAAGGTCTGACTTACATAATAAATAACATGAAAATTTTATATTTTCTCTGCCCTAAAACAGACCCTATAACATAATCGCTAGCATCACACATTAATTCAAAAGGTAAATTCCAATTCGGTGATACAATGATAGGTGTTGAAATTAATTTCTTGTCCAATGTTTTAAAAGCATGCAAGCATTCATCAGAAAATTCAAACCGATTATCTTTAATCAATAGATTGCAAAGAGGTTTAATACTTTGGGAAAAATCCTTGATAAACCGACGATAGAACCGGGAATGACCCAAGAAACTTCTCACGCCCTTCACATTGATCGATGGTGGGAGTTTGTCAATAACTTCTATTTTTACTTGGCCGACCTCAATTCTGTTGAAGGAAATGCGGTAGCCAAGCACTATTCTCTCCTCAACCATGAAGTGACATTTTTTTCAATTTAAAACAAGATCTGTCTCCTTGCATTTCTGCAAAACCAAAGATAAATTAGATAAAAAAAATTATCAAAAGAGTGACCAAAAATCAAGAAGTCATCACTTCTAAAACTTTTTCCACCATGTCCAGGAAGATGAACATCATGCATCTTTGGAAAGTGGCTGGCACATTGCAAAGACCAAAAGGAATGCGCCTATATGCAAAAGTGCTATAAGGACAAGTGAAAGTCGTCTTCTCTTGATCCTCGGGTGCAATGACTTTTTGATTGTAACTGGAATATCCATCTAGAAAACCTTAGTAAGTGTGGTCGGCAAGTCTTTCTAGCATTTGATCAATAAAAGGTAAGGGGAAATGGTCTTTCTGAGTTGCATTATTCAATCTTCGATAGTCTATGCATATTGTCATCCCGTGACTGTCCTCGTCAGTATGAGTTTATTGTTGCCATTCTTGATCATGGTTATCCTTCCTTTTTTTGGGATGACTTGTACGACTTACTCATGCACTATCTGAGATTGGATAAATGATTCCGACATCTAAAAGTTTCAATACCTCTTTATGCACCACTTCTTGCATCAATGGACTCAATCTCTTTTGGGCTTGGACGATCGGTTTAAAATTATCCTCCATTAAAATCTTGTGCATGCAAATTGAAGGACTAATTCCTTTGATGTCCTAGATGGTCCAACCCAAGGCCATGTCTTGTTCCCGCAAGAATCTCAACAACTTCTCTTCCTCTACATCACTCAAGGAACTATTAATAATAATTGAAAAAGTAGAGTCCTGGCCTAAGAAAACGTACCTTAAATTTGATGGAAGCGGTTTGAGTTCAAGTTTGGGTGGTTCCTTACTTGGAGATATCGGCCGAGATGAGTTTAGCTCTTCTACTTTTGGTTTTATTGAAGGATAAAGGGATGGTGTAGCTTCCAAATATCTCTCACACTCCCTAACCTCTTCATCTTCGGATTCAATAGATGTAGAGTGAGTAAGATATACCTAAGTGGTAGCTTTGGAAATTCAGCTCCATAAGTCTCGTCGGCCATGACCGCACTCGGTCGCTTATTTGAAAACAAGAATGTACTTCGAAATGGAATTCCATAGATTTAAATACGTTAAAAGTGACCTGCTCCTCATCGACCCTCAAAATGAGTTTCCCTTGCTGGACATCAATTAAGGTTCTCCCTATCGTTAGGAAAGGTCAGCCCAGTATCAAAGAGATCTATTTGTCCTCCTCCATATCAAGCACAATGAAGTCGGTTGGGAATATGAACTTATCAACTTTCACAAGTACGTCCTCAATGAGTCATCTCAGGTATTTAATATATCTGTCTACTAACTGTAAAGAGATAGTGGTTGGCTTTCCTTCTCCAATACCTAGTTTCCAAAAATAAAGAGAGGCATTAGATTAATACTTACCCCTAAGTGGCATAAAGCTTTATCAAAATATGAATTTCTTATAGTGCAAGGGATCTTAAAACTCCCCGAATCTTTCAACTTAGGCGACAACTTCTTTTGTAAAATTGCATTGCCCTCCTTGGTTAGCATTACAGTCTCATACTCCTCCAATTTCCGCTTGTTTGATAATATATCCTTCAAAAATTTTGCATATTTAAGCATTTGCTCTAAAGCTTCAATGAGAGGAATATTAATATTCAGTTTCTTAAATATACTCAGAAATTTAGAGAACGATTATCAATCTTATTTTTTCTTCATCTCTCTAGAAAATGAATTAGTGGATCATAAATTGAAGGAGAATAAATTTCAGATATAAACTCCCTGGATTTCTTAGGTTTTACAACCCTTTGATTCTCTTTAGTCTTCTCAGCTTGTTGGTCGATCGCATCCTGCTCTGCTTCTTTCACCTCATACTCGGTTTCCTTTTTCTTGGACTCCATATTTTCGGCAACTTCTACATCTTGCTCGGTATTTACTATCTGTGGCTGGTCATATGTCCGCCCACTCCTCAATGGTATGGCTTTGACATGTTCCTTGGGGTTGGTCACAGTGTTGCTCGGTAAAGTCCTTAATGTCCTCTTGGTAAGCATGTTTGAGAGTTGGCCGATTTGTGCCTCAAGAGTGCAGATTGAAGTCGAGTCGTTTTGGATCACCATATCAGTCTTTTGCATGTACTGCATAATCATATCTTCAAGTATTGACTTCTTCTCCTACTGTGGAAACTGTTGATGTGGTTTAGGGTGATTTCTCCATCTAGGATTGAACGTGTTTGAATAAGAATTGTTTTTACATTAGAAATTGGACACGTAATGGACTTGTTCATAACTAGGTTTGGCAAAAGGATTCCCCACTTGACAATCTACACTTGAATGACATCCTACTCAATGTTCACAAACAACATTAGTTTGAATAGCAATAACGTTCATCTTACCTAGTTGTTGTGATAGATTTTCCATCTACACTGCCAATGTGGTATATGCCCAAGGCTTATGACAGGGTGGAATGGGCTTTTTTTGAAACTATGCTTGAGAAGTTGGGTTTTGGTGAAAGATGGATTAAGCAACTCATGGCCTGTGTTAAATTTGTCACTTACTCTGTGGTTGTTAATGGGGTTCCAGGTGCTATAATCTTGCCTTCAAGAGGGTTAAGGCAAGGGGATCCACTATCCCCTTACTTGTTCTTGATTTGTGCTAAGGGACTTAGTGTTTTGTTGCAACAAGCTGAATTGAGGGGCCTCATTAAAGGAGTGGCAGCATCAAGGGGGCATAAGGATCAACCACCTCTTATTTGCTGACGATTGTGTATTTTTTGTAGGTCTAAGCAGGAGGAATGGTTTTATATTCGCCATTTATTAAAAGCGTATGAAGTTGCTTCTGGATAGACTCTAAACAAACAGAAGACTTCAATTCTTTTAAGTTCAAATACTAAAGCTACTGCAAAGGAGTGTATATCACAACATGCTGAAGGAGTCATCTGTGATAGCTACAATAAATATTTGGGTTTGGCTACTGTGGTAGGAAAATCCAAGTATAAAACTCTTCAAGGGCTTAAAGAAAAGATTTGAAGGAGGATCAATAGTTGGAAGTCAACCTTTCTCTCAACTGCAGGAAAGGAAATCTTGATTAAAAGTGTCCTGCAAGCCATATCAACATATACAATGAGTGTATTTTGGTTGCCAAAGATGTTTCTTAAAGAGATTGATGGTAAAGGAGTTCATTGGAAGTGTTGAAACAGTCTTGACACAACAAAAAACATGGGAGGGTTAGGATTTCGTAACCTAATCTATTTTAACAGAGCTTTACTTGCTAAACAAGGGTGGAGAATCATTCAAGAGCCTTATTCATTGGTGGTTTGAATTTATAAAGAGAAGTACTTTCCAACAAGTCACTTTGTGGATGCAAAATTAGGCTACTGTCCATCTCAAATTTGGAGGAGCATTTGGTCTGTTATGGATTTGGTTAAGGCTGGGTTTGTTTGGAGAGTTGGTAATGGAAATGGTGTTAAAGTATGGAAAGATAAATGGGTGCCAATCCCTTCCACCTTTCAGATTCAATCACCTATTACCATTTTGGAGCCAAATGTAATAGTGGATGTTTTGATAGATGAGGAGAGTAAGACTTGGAAAAAAGAGCTTGTTCATGCTGTTTTTAGACAAGAGGAGGCTCACTGTATTTGCAGCATTCCTATCAGTGCTAGGGGATGGATGATAAAATTATTTGAGGTTATCTAACAAGGGGATCTTTTCTGTGAAAAATGCTTATTTTGCTGATCTTGTTAAAAAGAAACAAAAGAATGGGGAGTCTTCAGATAGAGATCATGATGAGGGGCTTTGGATGAAAGTTTGGAAGTTGACAAGCACAAGCAAGGTTAAAAAATTACTTTGGAAAGCTCTCAATGGAATCTTACCCACCAGATGCAAACTGTATAAGAGAATGATTGTGGATAGTCCATAGTGTCTAGTCTACAACAATGAGGAGGAAACAATTATTCATGTATTGTGGAAATGTCCTGCTACAACTGATGTATTGGGGGAGGATAATAGTCCAGTCAAGAAATGGAGTCAAAATTATGATGATTTTGTGTCTCTGTGGTCTGATCTCATTTCTAGATTAGATGATGATATTTTGGATTTAGTAGCTGCTGTGTTTCATGGTTTATGGAGGAGGAGAAATGAGTTTGTTTTTTATGAAAAGTTCAATGGTCCTTCTATTGTTTTACAATTGGCAATGCAGGATCTTGAGGCTTTCAAGTTGGCTCAGGTTAAGAGTGGTGAGGATCAGGGAAGAGTAGAAATAGGTGCTAAAAGGAGAGTCTAGAGACCACCATTGCTTGACTATATGAAGGTAAATGTTGATGCAGCTTTTGACAAAAAGAAGGAAAGGATGGGGATTGGCGTTGTGGTGAGGGATTTTAAGGGTGAAGTTTAAGTGGTGCTTGTTGCTCCAAAGTCTACTGTTAGATCTGCTAATGTTGCTGAGAGTTCGGCACTGCTGCGAGCTGCTATCCTTTGTAATGAATTGGGTTTTAGGCAGGTGAAACTGGAAAGGGATGCAAAGGCAGTGGTGGATGCTGTTAATGTTATTTCTACTAATTTCTCTTGGACAAGGCAAGTAATTGAGGATATCAAGTTTGTAATGTATTCTCATTCAAGTTGGTCTTTATCATTCACTGGCAGAGGAGGGAACAAAGCTGCCCATGTAGCTGCTAAGTTAGCATTATCTTTAGATATTGAGCATGTATGGATGGAGGAGGGACCTGTTGAAGTCATTCCTTTCCTTATTTCTGATAAATCTTGTATTGTTTGAAAGACAATGAATTGAAGTTTCATTTAAAAAAAAAAGAAAAAAAAAGAAAAATATAATAACCAAAGCCCAAAGCAACGTATGAAAAAAGAAAGCTTTAATCCCTTCCACTGATCGTTCTCTATTATCAAAATAGCGTTCGTTCCTCTCATTCCAAATACACCACATAAGACAAAGAGGAACCATCTTCCAAACGATTGCTATTTGAAGATTTCCTAGAAGCCCTTCCCAACATGCAAAGAGGTTCATCACCCTCTTGGGCATCACCCAAGCTATTCTCGCCTTAGCAAATACCTCGTCCCACAAAGCCTTTGACACATCGCAATGAAGAAGAAAATGATCCGCCAATTCGCTCCTTCTTTTGCACATAAAGCACCAATCTATTGCAATTTACAATGATACCACGCTTTCTTAACTTATCAATGGTAAGAATTTTTTCGTGAGAAGCCAACCACCCAAAGAAAGCGACCTTAAGAGGCACCTTGCATCTCCAAATATTTTTCCAAGGAAAAAAATCAGTGGAAGAATGTGACGCCAAGTCCTTGTATAAAGATCTAATCGAGAATTTCTTACAACCAAGCTGATTCCAAAGCAATCTTTCCTCCATTCCAGAATTTATGTTTAAAGCATAAAGCAAGCTGTAAAAATCAATAATGTCCCTCACATCTCAATCTTGGACATCTTTAATAAAGCTTACAAACCATTGAATAAATCCAATAGAATTGTCCATGTAATTAGCCACGGAGGTAGCCTTATTCAAAGCAATTATGAAGGAAGCGGGGAAAACATTCTTCAATGCCTCATCCCCACACCACAAGTCATGCAAAAAATTGATCCAATTTCCCCTACCGACCTCAAATTTGAAATTTTTGAAGAACTCATCACATCCATTTCGAATGAATTTCCACACTCTCATATCATATGCCCCTCTTACTTCATTGGAGCACCAACCTCCTCAAGTACTCCTGTATTTGGCATCAATAACAAGCCTCCAAAGAGCATCCCCTTCTTGATGACACCTCCACAACCATTTTTCTAAAAGTGCCTTGTTGAAAGTTTTCAGCTTTTTAATCTCCAAACCACCCAATAAAAGAGGAGTGCAGATCTTATCCCACTTAAGCAAATAGAATTCCTTCTCATTCACTATACTGCCCCGCAAGAAAGCACGAAATATCATTTCCATTCCATTGGCCACACCTGTAGGCAGAGGAAAAAGAGATAAAAAAAGAAAAAAAAAAGAGGTTGAGATATTAGATAAGCTGCTCTTGATTAAAGTGATTCTACCATCTTTGGACAAATAAATCATTTTCCAACCAACCAATTGACACTCAATCTTCTCTATAATCCCATCCCAAATAGTCTTGGATTTGTCAAGTGCCCCCAAAAGGAGGGCAAGATACTTCAAAGGCAAGCTGGAGGCTTTACAGCCCAAAATATCAACAAAATTCCCCTAAATTATTAACCAAACCAACAAGGATCATTTTAGACTTTGATAAATTCAACTCTAAACCGGATACAATTTCAAAACATAACAGGAGAGCCCATAAAGAACGGATTTGGTCTGAATTTGGCTTAGAAAGAATCAAAGTGTCATCCACAAAGAATAGATAAGAAACATTAATGCAACCATACGAAGGGCTGCCCACAGAGAAGCCTGATATGAATCCCCTATCCATCGCCGCCTTCAACATTCTACTCAACACATCTATAACTAAAACAAAAAGAAAAGGGGACACTGAATCCCCTTGCCTCAATCTTCAAGAGCTGTTAAAAAAACCAACTGGAGTACCATTGATCAAAATTGAAAATCTAACTGTAGATATGCAATATTTCATCCAATCACACCACCTTTCCCCAAAACCATACCTACCAAGGGTATAAATCAAGAAATCCCAATTGATATGGTAAAAAGCTTTCTCTATATCCAATTTACAAAGGATGTCGGGAATGCCACCTCTAATTCTACTCTCCAAGTACTCATTAGCAATAAGAACAGAGCCAATAATTTGTCTTCTCTTGACAAAAGCATTTTGAAATTTTGTTATGATTTTCAAACGGTTAGCAAGTACCTTTCAAGATGATTTTATAAACACTACTAATAAGGCTGATGGGAAGAAAATCCTTCACCTCCATAGACCCAACTTTTTTTAGAATAAATGCATGAATGTAGCATTAACACTTTTCTCAAATTTCATAAATGAGTGAAATTCAAGAAAAACCTTCATGATATCATCCTTAACAATATCACAACATACCTGAAAAAATTCCATGGGCAAACCATCTAGTCTCAGGGCTTTGTCTTTGTCCATTTCTCTTATCACATTGAGCACCTCTTCCTCTTCAAACATTCTCTCCAACCAAAGTGCACTAGGCTGATCGATCGAATCAAACTCCAAACCATCAACCTTAGGACACCAGGAATAAGGCTTCACTATTAGCTTTCCATAAAAATGAACAATGTGGTCCTAAATTTTAGATTATTTTGTAATGACATTATCTTCCGAGTGGAGCACCTCTTTGGCAAGAAGTTAGTTAATTAGATGTTATTTTTATTCTTTACATTTTCCAAACGTTCAATTAGCTTTCAATTCAATTGATTAAATCCTATATGTTCCTTTTTGATCCATTCACATATTGACAATAGGATCCATGAAAATATTTTATTTAGTGTCGAGGAGTGGAGGAGAATAGTGAATGGCCCGATTTGATTTGAAAGAGAATTTAACTTTTTATTTTTTTATTGACAAATGTTTTATTCATCAAATCCTTTAGAGCAAGGAAAGAATTCACGAAATCCTTCATATCCTCCACAATTACATCAGAACACATGTAATGCATTTTGTGCCAAAGCCTGAGCTACATTATTAGTCTCTCTTCTATGTCTAATGCCCAATTCTAGACCAAGCAGAGTAGCTTGAAGTGCACCAAGAGCTTCTGTAAGTAGAGGATTAGGGAATAGGGGTTGGTTCATCTTGATTGTGGCTATAACTTTTCCTTCCCAATCTCGAACTATGATACCAATATCGATTTTGCTGTGATTCCTATCAATTGCAGCATCCCAGATTACCTTGAAGGTGTTCATGGGAGGAAGATCTCATCTTAATTAAGAATTTATCTTAATTATACTTTTTAATCCTATAAAAAAAAAGGTTCTTAAACTAGGCTGAGCAGAATATTCATTTCCTTTTTCGAAAAATGATAAAGATGCAATTACTATTGTATATGACTTTTTTACAACATTATTTTAAATAAAAAATATTTTTATAAAAGATAATTTTAAAAGTATCATTATTTCACAAAGTAGAGTCTTGAAGTGGACTACATCATGTAAATTCTCGAAATTTTCTTATTTTCAATTTAAATATCTTTTCATCAAAATAATTTCAACCATTAAATTACCTTACCTCAATTTTGGTAAAATTTAAATAATAATAATAAAAAAAAAACCTTACAAAACTTAAAACGACCTCTCATAAATTTTTTTCTGAAATATTTTCTCCATCTAGACATATTTTTAATGAGCACAACCATTTTCACAAAGCCTTTTAAAATTTTCTCAAAAATCTAAAAAAAATTAAGAAACAAATGAAGGTTCTCCCATCCGCCAAATCCAAAAAAACCCGGTTCACCATCCCGACCAAATGTCTTCTGCAGGCCGCGCGGGTAGATAAACTGTCGTCTTCCTCGGAACTACGATATTCTATCTCATAAAAAAATAGGGAATAAATAAGTAAAACACGCACTCTCTCTCTCTCTCTCTCTCTCTTGCGAGTTTTCTTCGATCTCTTTTTCGCTTTGGGATCATACACTGCGAAAATGGGTGTGAGCAGAGCTTTGCTTCGTTGTCTGGTGTCATTGTCTTTGATCATCCACGCAGCAGTGACCACTGCCAACTTCTTCAAGCCATTCAACGTGAGCTACGACCACAGGGCGCTCATCATCGATGGCAAGCGCCGCATGCTCATCTCCGCCGGTTTCCACTACCCCCGCGCCACTCCTGAGGTTCGCTCCTCATATTCAATTATGCCTATGGCTCCCCTTACCGTTTCAGATTTAAGTACTTTCTCATGCTCCGTTTGTTTGCCGAAGAAAACGTTTTTCTTAGCTTCTTTTTTTTCCAACTCAACTGGGCCTGCTGTAACAGTATTTGTTTTAGTTTAGTTTATGCTCTGTTTTTTCCATTTTTTGCGCCTTATCTGTGATATTTGATTCTTTAGCTTCTACCAAAAAGAGAAGAATGGTGTTTGCTGAATTTGCAATCCATGAATCCCTAAATAAATAGAACACCAAGCTATGCAACTCTCAAGGAGTCAAGCCCCAAAATAGTGCAATAAAGATTGGTTGCTGACTCCATAGGGAGTGTTTAATCAAATAGTTGAGAATTTTGTTGGGCATGTTTGGTTTCAAAAAAAGTTTCAGGAAAGTTTTCCATTTTTTTATCCAAACATCATACATCAAAAGTAATTTTCATCCATCATAAAAATTGTTTCTTCTAATGATTTGCCTAAGTTTTAACTTATAACAAACACACAAAAATTTATAACAACTTTCATAAAAACCCACAAAACTTATATCAGATAAATTTATCCAGTTACATTTTACAATTCTACTTACGCACTTTTAGAAACTTCAATACAAAACACATCTCAAATTTTTTTTATACAAAAAACTTTTCATTCTACCTACCCATTTTCTTAAAATCCAATACAAAACACATCCAAAACTTTTTCAAGAATTCTAAAAGATCTGAGAAATTTTCACTTATCAAACGTGTTCTGAAGAATAGCAGCATTTGGCCCCAAAATGATATCCAAGACACACACACACACAAAAATAAAAAATAAAAAAGTTTGTTGAGGACCCTGTTAGATGACACTCTCCGACACACCTCATATTCGTTTTCTTGGATTAGCACATTTCATCCTCATTTTCAATTGCCTTCAACCCCATGTAGAGAAGCCTGGTATTAATGCACACTCTTGTAGTTCAAATGTATTCATTGATTTTCCAATTGTAATTTTTTGGGGACAGTTTTTACCTATAAAAAAAAATGGGGACAAATTGTAGTTGCCCTTTACTATGGAATAATGAAGTAGGTGGGCACAATATCGGGCAAAGAGACACCCACTAAGGACAATTTAACTTCATAGAAACACTACAGCTCAGACATTTGAACTTCCTATAGTTAGGGCTGTAAACACTTTAGCCAAGCCACAACTTGGTTAGGCTACACTGTGTTCAACTTACAGGCACAATCTAGTTTTAATTTCATCTCAAATGTTGCACTATAGTCAGCTTCTCTCTCTCATTCTTTCATTTGTTCCTGATCTGATTTTAATGCTTCTAGAATGTTTATTGACCATTTTGCTTATAAAAGCAGATCCTTTAGCTTCCCCTACCATGTTTGCTTTCTCAGTCATTTGATAGGCAGTTATTGCTTTTCTCACATGATGTCAGATGTGGCCTGATCTGATTGCAAAGAGCAAGAAAGGAGGAGCAGATGTGATCCAAACTTATGTCTTTTGGAATGGGCATGAGCCAGTGAGAGGACAGGTGAAATAAATACTTTTTATGGCTAGTCTTTCTGGTAGCCTTGTGTTGTTTCCCTATACTGGATATATTTGTTTCTCAAAGAGTTAACTTTCTTTCTTGACTATTTGTTCAGTATTACTTTGAGGGGAGATATGATATCGTCAAGTTCGTGAAGCTCGTGGGAGCTAGTGGACTCTATCTCCATCTTCGTATAGGACCTTATGTTTGCGCTGAGTGGAATTTTGGGTCTAACCTTCTGCCCCCTTATACTTTAAAGTTGTTTTTTAACCCAAACAGTACTAGTTGCATTTTCTGCTTATAACTCAATTCATATAACATGATGGCCCTTCATCCTGTCAAAGTTTACCACAGTGCTGCATGATTGAGAAAGGTTTTGATTCTGTTAGGAAGTGAGCCAACCATATTTGTGCGTCTCCTGAATGTTTAATTGTTCTTTCCACCATCTGCTAAGTGCTTGCATGATATTACTGGTGTATGCGATTAAAATGCATGCTTGTGTCATTGGACATGGAAACCATTTTTCTACCCCCTTATACATGAACATTATACAATACCATTTATTATTTTAGGGTATAAGGTATACGAACATGAGTGAGTTATGGATTCTAATAGTTTTTTTTTTTTAATTTAATTTTATTAGTAAATGATTATATTGATATGAATAGGCATAGCTCAAGTACACAAAATGTTATACAAAAGGGAACACCTATTTAGGAAGAGGAAATAGAAACTAGAAAATCATGAAAATCGAGGCCATGAAAATCCACAGCTATGGCTTATAGAAATAGAGTGCTGACAAAAAATAATCTAAGGCTGCGTTTGGATGTTGAACTGAGTTGAGTTGAGATGAAAATTGAAAGCTGAATAAAGTATTTTTAGAATATTTTTTTAATATTATTATTATTTTGAGATTTGAAAAAATTGAATTATTTATTATATTTTGTGTTGGAATTTGAGAAAAGTTGTAATGATTAGATAAGATGAGTTGAGATGGGTTTGAGATCCAAACTGGCCCTAAGTTCTTCCAAAGAACGTTCCTTGTCTTCAAATGTCCGGTCATTTCGCTCCCCTTCCATAGGCACCACAAAATACATATCGGAACCATTTTCCACACAGCTGAGATTTGTGGGAGACCTTGCAAATTGGTCCAGCTGGCTATGAGCTCAATCACTGTGGCAGGCATCACCCAAAGCGGTGTTCTTTGCTTGGACAGCTTCTCTGGGAAAGATTTTGACGATGAATAACCTACGGAAACGCAGGGTGATTATAGTCGACTGATGTCGTATGTACAAAAAAAGTGGTGAGACTATGGATTATCTTCTACTGCATTGTGAGGTTGCTAGAGCATTATGGGAAGATGTATTCAGACAGTTAGAGCTAACCTTGTTATGCCTGCCATTGTGGTTGAACCTCTGGCCAGTTGGACAATTCTAGGCGGTATTCCACAAATCACTGCTGTGTGGAAGATGGTTCCTATTTATATTCTGTGGTGCTTACGGCCGGAGCACAATGACCGGACGTTCGAAGACAAGGAGCGCTCCTTAGTAGAGCTTAGACTATTTTTTGTTAGAACCTTATATCTTTGGGCCAAAGCTGTTGATTTCAATGGCCTTGATTTTTGTGATTTCCTTATTTCGATTTCTTCGTCCTAGATAGGTGTTGACTATTGTATACCATCTTGTGTACTTGGGCTATGCCTATTTTATTAATATAATTGTTTACCTGTCAAAAAAAATATTTGCTTCAGTGAACTAAAGCTTTAAATTGCTAATCCGCTTTCCATTTGCACCAACAGCTTTTCAGCCTTTTGGTAAATCCCACCAACTACCAAGTTCTCTTCTTATGAGTTGCACCTTTCTTCACTCATATAGCTTGCTTCCAACTTGTAGAATCTTTACCAAAAATAGCTTCTTGAAATGTGGTTGGCCCTTCATCCTCAGTAATCAAAATCTCATGATGCTAGGATGAACACAATTTTGAAGGCGTGTTGGTAAGCTCAAGAATTTCATCCTATATCTTGCTGCAATGAAGTGTATCATATTTCCAAGATTTTTGTCGAACTATTTGAGTAATGTGCGTCCCTACAGTCTCACCAAACTGCTTTCATCAGGGAGGAGAATAGAGATAACATCCTGTAGCACAAGAGCTGTTGAGGAACTACCACAGGAATAGAGGCATACCCCGCTGCACCCTTAAAAGCAGTATTGATAAATTCCTACATGTTGTGGCCAACGCTAAATAGCCAACCAATCCCCATTCTCACCCACCAACTCGAACTCTTACTAGATCCTCCGCTACATTTACCTCTGCAAAAACCCTAGCATAGCTGATTATGCACCTTGATGCTGTCATATTGTCTGTGTACATCAGTCTTCCCACCCCACTAGCTATATGACAAAGGCTAGTTGTTGTGCAATACTAATACTCTGAATGGATGCCATAAAGTTATGCATAAATGAGAATATTGCTATATATTCTTCACTTTTCTCAATCGAAGTTATAGTTTGATTTTACCTCTTGATGAGACCAATGGATATCCTTGTGAAACATCATTTGAAAAATTTTATCTGATTCTAACTAATAATCTTGCAGGGGCTTTCCAGTGTGGCTGCGCGATGTCCCTGGCATCGAATTTCGAACAGATAATGTACCTTTCAAGGTATAATGCACCTTTGGTCATCTATACATGCACATTTATCTTTCTTGTTTACCTATCAAAAAAATTTATCTTTCTTGTTCACAGATATTGTTTCATATGTATATATATATATATTATTATCTTTGCCATATTTTATTTGAGTTTTCACTGCATAAAATGTTTAAAGCCAGGGTCAAAGATCCACCAGTGGGCACCTTCCACTAGGAGCACAGGTTAATGTCAGTGCACACGAGAAATCAATTTATATGACAATTGTCGATGCAAACTCTTCTTTCTTTCTACAGCATTATTTTTTCAATTACTGTTCCTATACCTATATTTTTATATAATTTTTTTTATAGAGTAACATTATTCATCATCCTCCCACCATTCCATAATGTGATACTAAATGATTGTAAACTATTTGTTATGTTTTACTTATAGGCCAATCATTTCATGCCAAATCAAGGGATACTAAGAGGATGATGATAAATAGAAATTTTCTTTTTTATAACATGTATGACTGTGTTGGTGTTTAGTTACCTATATTTCTTGCTTCCTTCATGTTCTTGCTCTCCCTCTCTTTCAAGCCTTGGCCGAAGGGATATGTAATTGTTGAAGCATAGAAATGAAATTTCATTCTCTCTCATAATTACTGTGTACCCAAAAATGTAAACTTCCAGTTCAAAAGTTTGGAAATGTAATCAGACTTGTATCTTTGGCTTTTTATGGTTATTTAAGCTGCAATATTTACTTACAAAAAATACGTGCTGCAATGTTTATCATATATTTTCTGTATGATAGTGAGCATTAGAAGAAACATTGATTATGTCAAGAGGCACGCCACAAATAATTTTGGTTATTTGTTGCGATTACTCGGACTAATGTATTCTCCCTATTCTTTTTTCCCCAATAAGTAGTTGAAATTTTGTTCAAGCTAAAAGATGGTGATATCCAAGTACGCATGAAGTATACATAAAGATACGCATAAACGTTAAAAGGGAAAAGATGAAAATCTTGAAAGCTAGAAATGGTATCACAAATCTGAGAGGCCACCAAAGATTAGGGGTTTTATTTCCTTAAAGTCTCTTTAATCTCTCCCACTGATTTCTCACAATATTCAAAACTCTGGTCATTTCTTTATCTCCATATACAGCACACTAATCAAGGCAGAATCAATTTTCACAAAACTTCACAATTATCGCGACCAAACTGTTCTTTATAACATGCATTACCCAATACTTTACTCTTACGTCATTACCCAATCCACACCAAATGATGTAATACTTTAATACCTCAAAAGCTTTTAAATGGAAACATAGTTGTTTCGAACATGTTGAAACACTTTGTAAAGCCTTTGATTTGATAGAATTAATTGGTTGATGGAAAATCTTTCAAAATTTGCTTTAAGGTCTTGTTTGAGTTTGGCGAGTAAAAGAAAATGGGAAATGTTTAACTCAATTCTTCATCATGGTTTTGCTCAGTTGTTTTGTTGGTTTCTCTCAAAGTGCTTTTATATTTCTGAGGTTGCTGCATGAATCTTGCTTAGGTGTTGGGTGTGCTGTGTTGCTCATATTAACAAGTGAACCTCACATTACTTTAAAAAAAAAAAACAAGTGAACCTCTCATTATTGATCTGAACACCAGCTGTGGATTTGAAGTTTAAATTTATTGTGTGGTTATTATTAACATTATTTCATCTTTTCTAGGAGGAGATGGAACGGTTTGTTAAAAAGATTGTGAAGTTAATGCGAGAGGAAATGCTATTTTCTTGGCAAGGTGGTCCAATCATTATGTTGCAGGTTGTACGAGAACTTTGAAGTTTGATTTGAGTATAAGATACGTTAGCTGGCTTAATTAATTTAAATTATTTCCTTGCAAAAACTGGGATTTGATATCTCATATCACATTCTAAGTCTGCATTCCTTTTTTTCTTTTCTTTTCTTTTCTTTTTCTATTTTTTCCAGAATCCCTTGTTGTTGGGAAAATTATTTCATGTGAGGAACAAGGGAATTTTTTCAATTTGTGGATGTCATTTCTCCTGTGTGTGAGCTTCTATTTCCAATTTCATGCATGGGAGGAAGAGCTTTGGTCATGCTTTCCAACTAGTAAACTTTATTTTTGGTACCATGGGCAGTAGCATACGCTGAAGAGCTATGGCTAAATCAGTTTTGGTGGTCAAATTTATTTTCATTGTTAAGGGGTTACTATATAACCATTTATCTTCGGTGAGGCTCTTCCAATTGTACTCTTTCTAACTGTATATGCAAAAATTGAAATGGATATTTATCAGATTGAGAACGAATATGGAAACATAGAAAGCTCATATCACCAGGGGGGGAAGGAATATGTTAAATGGGCTGCTCAGATGGCTCTAGGTCTTGGTGCTGGGGTTCCATGGGTCATGTGCAGGCAATCAGACGCTCCAGATAATATTGTAAAGCTTCTCACCTCTGTATTATATGCTTATTTGTTCTGCAACTAGCATTTATTTTTATTGTTTTGAGATAGATAATCTGTAAATGAGCAAAAAGGCATATCCAAGTATACAGCAGAGCACCTCACCAGAAAGGAAAAAAATCAATAAAATCCTGAAAACTAAAGCTGGAAGAACATATGCATGCTGACATTCAATGATAAAGAGTCATTAAGAAGAAATCCTTTAGCTCTCACGGACTTCTCACAATACTAAAAGTTTTGGTCATTTCTTTCCCTCCATACACACCACATTAGGGAAATCGGTATCTGTAGAATTATAGGGAGATTTAATTTGATGATCTGTCAGCATTGTTAGGGGCTAAGATTGAGGAGATCTACAGCTGACAGATCATGTTTTCCTATCCCATGATTTTAGGGGATTTGGTAGTCTGTTACCAAATCTGTAGATATGAGTTTCCATATTTATAGTTTTCTGTTTTAGGTAGTTTTGATTCTTTCCCAGGTAAGTTGTAAATATCCCTAAAATAGATGAGTATTATCATCTATATACAGAGGAGAATGTAATCATAATTTGAAATATATTGGAATATTGAGTTTTTCCTTCCAAATCAATATGGTATCAGAGCATTCTCTGAACCCTAATTCCCTCATATGACCAAATACGGGAAACGTGATTCAACTGCTACCGTTTCCCAAATCACCTCCAATCAGGAAGCCATGGCTTCCAGCAACAGTAGTGCAGATAGTAACCTCATGCCCATTACAGGACACAAACTGAATGGGAACAACTATCTCCAATGGTCCCATTCCGTAATGATGTTCATATGCGGAAAGGGCAAAGACGATTATCTCAAAGGAGTTGCTACCAAACCAAACAAGACGGATGAAAAGTTCAAAGTCTGGAATGCTGAAAATAATATGGTCATGTCATGGCTCATTAATTCCATGGCAAATGATATTGGAGAAAATTTTCTTCTCTATGGAACAGCAAAGGAGATTTGGGACGCTGCCAAGGAAACGTATTCTAACAATGAGAATACATCGGAATTGTTCGAGGTGGAGAGTGTTCTCCATGACTTCCGCCAAGGAGAGTTAACGGTGACTCAGTACTTCAACACACTCAATCGCTACTGGCAGCAGCTGGACTTGTTCGAGGAGCACAATTGGAGCTGTTCGGATGATAGAATCAGGTATAGACAGATTATTGAACGGAAAAGAATATACAAATTTCTGATTGGATTAAATAAGAATCTCGATGAAGTACGAGGAAGAATCTTAGGATCCAAACCACTACTAAATATCCGGGAAGCATTTTCAGAAGTTTGGAGAGAGGAAAGTCGAAAGAAGATCATGATGGGCTCTCAAGATTCTGTGACAAATCCTGAGAGCTCAGCACTTGCAGTTAGAGGAAATCCATCCAACAACAATGATCACAGACCAAAGAAAGGGCGACCATGGTGTGATCATTGCCGACATCCTGGTCACACCAAGGACACCTGTTGGAAGATTCACGGCAAACCTGCAGACTGGAAGCCTTCCCGGTTTGCCAATGACAAAGAAGGACGGGGCAACCTCGTCTCCATGGATGAAAAACCATCACCCGAACCCACTCCCTTCAGCAAGGAACAAATAGAAGTCTTACAGAAATTGTTCAGCCAATCCTTGCCTACACCTGCCCCCACTGTGGTTGGTACAGGTTCTTTGGCACAAAAAGGTAATTTTTTGAGTGCTCTAAATGTTAAAAAGGAGAAGCTAAGTCCATGGATTATAGACTCAGGAGCATCTGACCATATGACTGGAGATGAGAAGCTTTTTTCCACTTACAATCCATGCTATAAAAATTTAACTGTGAGAATAGCCGATGGTTCACTCTCAAAGGTGGCTGGTACAGGTTCTGTTAGAGTTTCAGAGAACATCACTCTTGATTCAGTTCTCCTGGTGCCAAAATTAAATTGCAATTTACTGTCCATTAGTAAACTCACTCGGGATCTCAACTGTGTTACTAAATTTGGCTCCAATCTGTGTGAATTTCAGGTCTTGGACTCGGGGAAGACGATTGGCAGTGCTAAGATGTGTTCGGGGCTCTATCTTCTAGAGGTTAATGATCCTCCTCAAGGAGCAACTCACCAATCTGATTGTTCAGTGTCCAGTAATCCTATTTCTTTGTCTGTGAGTCGGTCTAATAATGATAGTGCAATTATGTTGTGGCACTATAGGTTAGGTCATCCAAATTTCTTGTATCTTGAGAAGTTATTTCCTTCATTATTCCATAATAAAAATCCACATGAGTTTCAATGTGAGATCTGTCAATTTTCTAAACATATTCGTAATTCTTATCCTAACCGATCCTACAAAGCATCTCAACCTTTTTCCATGATTCATAGTGATGTATGGGGTCCTTCTAGGATAAAAAATGCTACTGGTTCTCGCTGGTTCATTTCATTTATTGATGATCACACTAGACTCACATGGGTATTCCTCATGAAAGAAAAATCAGAGGCAAACCAGATTTTCAAAACCTTCAACACCATGATCCAAACACAATTCCAAGCAAAAATCCAAATTCTGAAAACTGACAATGCCAAAGAGTATTTCAACTCCATTCTTAATGATTATCTCTTGAGTCATGGTATAGTTCACCAAAGTTCCTGTGTCAACACTCCTCAGCAAAATGGTATTGCCGAAAGAAAAAACCGGCATCTTCTTGATGTTGCTCGCTCCCTAATGTTCTCTACCCATGTACCAAAATTTTTCTGGGGTGAAGCCATCCTCACTGCCACATATCTCATAAATAGGATGCCTTCTCGTATTCTCAACTTCCAAACTCCCTGTCAAATTCTTCTTGAGTCCTTTCCCAATACTCGTCTCATCTCAATCATCCCATTCAAAGTTTTCGGGTGCTCAGCTTTTGTCCATATCCATCAACAACATAGGGACAAACTTGATCCTAGAGCTCTTAAATGTATTTTCCTTGGGTACTCTCCAACTCAAAAAGGATATAAGTGCTACTCACCGGTCACTAAACAGTTCTATCACTCCATGGATGTCACCTTCTTTGAGCAACAACCTTATTTCCCCAAACCTGATATTCAGGGGGAGACTAATTTTATCCAGGAATACCAGCTTTGGGATATTGAAGAATCATCTCATTTCTATCCTAATTCTGACCAACCCTGCCCATCACTAAATCATGAACCCATTCCTCCTCAAAATCTCTTCCTTGAATCTACTTACTTCCTAGAATCTCCTTCTCAAGATCAAACCAACAATCCGCCTACTAATCCACCTCAAAATCTGGACACTATTCAATCAACAAAGAATGATGAGTTGATTACCTACTCAAGGAGGAGAAAGAACCAAAAGGAGATGGAACAACAAGCATCTCTTGAGCAAACCCAAGAGTTAGACCCAAGTCCTAGATCAAGTGAAGATCCATCAGGTAACTATAATCCTGAAACTAATGATGACAGTGACTTTCCTATTGCTGTGAGAAAAGGTGTAAGATCATGCACAAAACACCCTATATACACATTTGTGTCATATGAAGGATTGTCACCGAAGTTCAAAGCATTTGTTGCCAACCTCGACAACATCCAGGTTCCTAATAATATACAAGAAGCTCTCAGCTCACCTGAGTGGAAATTAGCAGTGTATGAAGAAATTCATGCACTTGAAAAAAATGGAACCTGGGAAATCTCAGAATTACCAGCTGGAAAACGGCCAGTAGGCTGCAAATGGATCTTCACAGTCAAATATAATGAAGATGGGAGTGTTAATCGATTCAAGGCACGGCTGGTTGCAAAGGGATTCACCCAATCATACGGAATCGACTATGAGGAGACATTTGCCCCTGTAGCCAAGTTAAACACAGTTCGGGTTCTACTATCTTTGGCTGCAAACCTTGACTGGCCTCTCCACCAATTAGATGTCAAGAATGCCTTCCTAAATGGGGACCTAGCTGAAGAAGTTTACATGGAAATTCCTCCAGGATTTGAGACACAAACTACATGCAACAAAGTTTGTAAACTTAGGAGATCTCTATATGGGCTCAAGCAATCTCCAAGAGCCTGGTTTGAAAGATTCACAAAGGTAGTTAAGAAACATGGCTACTCTCAATGTCAGACAGACCATACTCTATTTGTTAAACATTCTGCTGCAGGAAAGCTTGCTGTCCTCATTGTATATGTGGACGACATAATTCTAACAGGAGATTATGAAGAGGAAATCTGCACCATCAAAAGTTTTCTAGCTGCAGAATTTGAGATCAAGGACCTTGGGAATCTCAAATACTTCCTAGGCATGGAGATTGCAAGGTCAAGAAAGGGAATATCTGTCTCACAAAGAAAATATGTCCTGGATCTCTTAAAAGAGACTGGAATGCTCGGGTGTAAGCCAGCAGATACTCCTATGGATCCAACAACCAAACTAGGAGCTAAGGAAAATTGTGCACCCGTGGATAAAGGGAGATACGAAAGATTAGTGGGTAAACTAATATACCTATCTCACACACGACCAGATATTGGTTTTTCTGTCAGCATGGTAAGTCAATTCATGAATAACCCAAATGAAGAACACATGGAGGCTGTGTATAGAATCCTGAGATACCTGAAACTAACACCAGGTAAAGGATTATTTTTTGAGAAGAACCAAAGAAGAGATATTGAAGTGTTCAGCGATGCAGATTGGGCAGGATCTGTACAAGACCGAAGATCAACTTCAGGGTACTGCACATATGTGTGGGGTAATCTAGTCACATGGAGAAGTAAGAAGCAATCAATGGTGTCAAGGAGCAGTGCAGAAGCTGAATTCCGGGCAATGGCACACGGCATTTGTGAGGGAATATGGTTAAGAAGGGTGCTAAAGGAATTAAAGATTTCAGATGAAGAACCTATGAAAATGTTCTGTGATAATCAGTCAGCAATCAGCATTGCCAAAAATCCAGTACATCATGATAGAACAAAACATGTGGAAATTGATCGACATTTCATAAAGGAGAAGATAGAGGAAGGAATAATCAAGATGTTGTATGTGCCTACATGCCTTCAAACAGCTGACATTCTTACCAAGGCTCTACCGAGAAAGGTGTTTGATGATCTGAGTTCCAAGCTGGGGTTAATAAATATTTACCACCCAACTTGAGGGGGAGTGTAGAATTATAGGGAGATTTAATTTGATGATCTGTCAGCATTGTTAGGGGCTAAGATTGAGGAGATCTACAGCTGACAAATCATGTTTTCCTATCCCATGATTTTAGGGGATTTGGTAGTCTGTTACCAAATCTGTAGATATGAGTTTCCATATTTATAGTTTTCTGTTTTAGGTAGTTTTGATTCTTTCCTAGGTAAGTTGTAAATATCCCTAAAATAGATGAGTATTATCATCTATATACAGAGGAGAATGTAATCATAATTTGAAATATATTGGAATATTGAGTTTTTCCTTCCAAATCAATAGTATCATTTTCCACAAATATTCACTTTGTTGACTGTCAAACTGATCTTTCTAACACATGAAATGGTCCTCCTGCACATGCATGACCAATTTATCACTAAATCTGTCACCTCCTTAAATTATCCCATGGAAGGATTTCCCTAATGCTACCACCAAGCAGAGAATGCCATTCCCAAGGAGCTTTACTCCAAATATCCTTCTGTGGGATAAGAGAGCTTTCATGGGGAGTCAACATATGGTAAAGTGATTTCACTTCAAATAACTCTTTTTTGGAGGGGACCCAACACACCTGATTCTCTCCCGACTCTCAATCTAACCAAGTGCAACTGGACATAAAATGAAACAAAGAGGTCCATCTTCCGATCATTATAATCTGTTTATTAATATTAGACAACACTGAAGACTATGGAACGACTTCTTTGCTAGAGTGGGGTTAGCTTGGGTGATGCTAAGAGGGGTGGTTGATTTTCTAGCAAATTGGAGAGGCTTTCATGGTAATCGACAAACTGCAGCAATTTGGAAGGTGGTATCGATATACCTAATGGTGGTGTCTAGGGAGGGACAGGAATGCAAGAAGTTTTGAAGATTGTGATTTGTCAATGGATGAGCTTAGAATGTTCTTTTTTAACACTTTATTCCACTGGTCAATTGTAATTGATAATGCTTTGAACACTCACGACTTTCTTGTATCACTAGATAATCATGCATAGTTGGCGCTCTTGTATATATCCTGTGTACTTGGGCTATGCCTATTATTTTTTCAAATTGTTTACTGATAAAGAAAAAGTTGAAAAGCAAGCAGACATGATGTTTAGGTTTTATTATAAGAAACGAACTGCATTTCTTAGGAAATTCTAATATTTAACACTCTGAAATAAGGATCATTGAAATGCCTGTCATCTATATGTTCTATTTTTTGTCTGTCACAGATAAATGCCTGCAATGCATACTATTGTGATGGTTTCAAGCCAAATTCCTATAACAAGCCAGTATTGTGGACAGAGGACTGGGATGGATGGTATGATGATGCCTTTCTGTCTCTTGTGGTTTTTGAACGTTGATGCTTCTGGTTCTTTTCCAATTACTTGAACAATTCCAATTTAAAAACCAAGAATATATTCTCAAAATCATTTACATAGAAATAATCAAATTATTGAAAAATGGGATGAAACTTTTTTTTTTTGATAGGTAATAATAGTCATTTATTAATAGAGAAACCCGAGTACACAGGTAGTATACAAGATAGAAATCTAGTTAGGGTTTTCAGACGAAAGAAGAGCATTAAGACCGTTACAAACAATGGTTCCTGCCCATGACAGTAAACACTTAAAAAAGAAAAATTTTAGTTCCTCCATTGTTCTTTCACAATCTTCGAAGCTTCTTGCATTTCGTTCCCGCCAGATACACCAACACATACAAATAGGGACCATGCGCCAAATAGCCGCAACCTGTGAGTTGCCTTGGATACCTCGCCAGCTTGCGAGAAAGTCTACCAATCGACGAGGCATGACCCATGACAAACCTACTCTCTGGAAAAAATCATCCCACATGCCCCTAGCCACTTCGCAGTGTAGAAGTAAATGATCTACCGATTCCCCCTGTTTCTTACACATGAAACTTGAAAGATGCTAATTCAACTTAGTGGAAACTTGAAAGACATGCAGGGTCTGATATCGAATGTCATAAATGACTTGAGTGGTCTTTCTTAATATCAATTGGTTTTAGGTGTATTGGCAACTCACAGGCCAACAAGTGGTATCAAAACTAGAGGTCATGGGTTTAAGTCATGGGGGGGTCATCATTAGATAGCGATTGTTGGTTGGGGTGCGTCAACAATGCCGTTCCTTGCAACCACTCTAAAAGCAGGCCTGCAATGTGCAATGTCAAATGCCATGAAAGACTTAATTGTGTCTTCCATTAGGGAACCAAATGTTTTTAGGTGCATTGGTAGCTTAAAGTCCGACACTATAACATATGACTTCTTTCTTTTTTATAATTATTTTGAAATCTATCTAACAAATACCAAAGTATATCTAGTTTTCGGGATTATTGGAGAAAAATTGAACAAATGCTTTACTCTGAAATTTAAAAAATATATTATCAAAAATATTTTTCATAAAAAACCATCTTTAGTATAACTATAATCAAATTTGAGAGGCTGGTGCAGTGTTACTGGAAATTAATTTCCCCTCGGAAACCTGCCCTATAAGCTTGAGATGATTGTTCTCTATCTCTTCGCTATCTAACAACAGATATTGAATCTCAAAAAGCTTCAAGATAGATGTGAGTGTGAGAAGAATAAAGGACAGTTTCTTGCCTGTAAAACTAATTTCAGGTCTAGGCTATGCCTATTCTATAAATACAATTGGTTACTTATAAAAAAAAAAAAAAAAACTAATTTCGGGTCTATTGATCTAAAATTTGAAGTTGTCAGGCATATTAGCTCTATCATCTATGTCAAATGAAACAACATTCGTGTCAATCATTTGTCATCCATACTACTCTGCAGAACTGCTTTACGACTCAGAATCTTTCACTCTATATGATCCTACCCCCCAACTCTTATTTTTGATTGTTAATTATCTTTCTTTCTTATTCCTGCTTTGCTTATGATCTCCCATTTCTTTTTATACTGTGTCCCCAAAATCATATGATCATACTATTCAGTCATAGGAAAAATGAAATGGTAGAAGTTGTTTTCAGGTGTTGCATCTTTGATAGTTTCTTCATTTAATTTATGTCCTAGGCTTTAGTTTCCTTGTAAAATTCCATAGAAAAAAGCCATGCATTGATGCTGTTGAATCCTGGTTGTATAAATCGGTTTCCACTTGTGACCAATTTGGAATTCTTATATATAAGGCATCTTTTCTTTCTCTCTTGTTAGTACCTGATGCTTGAACAGTGCCATCTGTTTTTCTAATATATCATAATTTCACCTCACTAAGAAATCCTCTTCTTTGTCTCTCGGTATGGGCATTCTTTTATTCTTAATTCTGATTACTAGAATGAAATTCTTCTGTTTTTTCTTTTTCTTTTGACTTAAATAATTTTATTTCATCACTAAGGTGTCTTCAATGAATGCATTTTTGTGGTTTAATTATTGCATGCTTTCATTTTTAAGTTTTGTATGTAATGTCTTATTTTCTAACAAGTATTTGAATGGCTGCACCGACAAAAGTCTGAGTAGAGAGTTCTATTATTATTAGTATTATTTTATTTTTGAGTTGATATTTTGAAGGTATACAAAATGGGGTGGAAGATTGCCTCATAGACCTGCTGAAGACCTTGCATTTGCAGTTGCACGCTTTTTCCAACGTGGAGGAAGCTTTCAAAACTATTATATGGTACGATAGATAATTGAATTAGGATGCTGTGGTCAACCTGTTTCATTTGCTTCTTCTTCTTCTTCTTCTTCTTCTTCTTCTTTTCTGCGTATGTAAGATTTTATTGGAACTCAGAAAAAGGTTTCAATCAAGTACACTGGAAATATACAAGAGAGACACTTAAAAATAAAAAGGAAAAAGAAGAAAATCCTGAAAATTAGATACATAAACCGGAATATAAGCAGCCACCCAGAGATATAGGGCTTTGAGGAAAAAGTCCTTGAGCCCTCCCACAGATTTCTCACAATATTCAAAGCTCTGATAATTTGTTTCTCCAAATACATCAAAATATGACTAGTTCCATGTGTAATTGATTATGAAAGATCCAAAGGGATGGGCTAGAGTTTGATATTGAATACTTCAAGTGAAATTAAAAATAGAAACGGAAGGAACTGATGAGCTCTTATGTGCACATTTGATATTGGTAGTTTTATGATCCACATTCAATATGTAGGCTATATCAGATTCAATCAATATTTAGGTTGCCAAAATGTTCAAAGGTACATCTTGACAAGCTTGCTGCCTGGTTGCAGTATTTTGGTGGAACAAACTTCAACCGGACTTCTGGTGGCCCATTCTATATTACTAGCTATGATTATGATGCTCCAATTGATGAATATGGTAAGTGAAACTGGGTCAAAATTACATAATTTGTTCCTGTTGGCAACCGTCTTAGATTGAGGCATAAGTAAGCTGCTTAGGATAATGTATATCTTCAACGTCAACCATTCTAGTTGAGGCTTAAGCAAGAATCAGGTTCCTTATATATGTATTATAATCTTCAATTAAAAAGGTCAATAGGAAAAAAAAAAAAAAAAACTTAATAAAGCCTAATCAATAAATGCCATTTTTTTCTCCATTAGGTCTGCTGAGTGAGCCTAAATGGGGGCATCTGAAGGACCTGCATGCTGCTATAAAGCTTTGCGAACCTGCTCTAGTTGCTGCTGATTCACCTCAGTATATAAAATTGGGACCAAAGCAGGAGGTTTAGTTTTACACCCGAACTATTGTGTTATACATGGTGTATTGCTCATGTATAGACTAATTAGTTCCTTGCAATGGTAGATTTCGAAGAACCAATTAATATTCAATGAGTGGATTGCTTTGATTGCAAATTATGATGTTTACTTTTGCTTAAAGTGGAAATAATTTTGACATGACATGTATATTGGAAGCTCTACAGTGGAACTTAAATTAGGGTGGTTCACTATATCTAAACTACCTAAGTTTGGAAAGCAACTTCTAGATTTATGCAACAGATCGGCAAACATTCAGGTTTTGATTTTTTATAGGAAAATGCTTGTATGCCCAAAGGTGGTGACCGAAGCATGTGACCGAACAGTGAATTTGGCTATTGTTATTTTTTTATATAATAAAATGTAGCAGGACCCTTTTTTATATGTGTTTTACTTTTTACTTTTATACCACAGTCCCCTTTTATATCTGTAACATAGAACCCTAAGGTCCAAGGTTCAACACCTCATGGGCGCAAACAATCATTTGGGGCCATACCTCCTGGTAAAAAGCCAACGATTTAACCAGTTCCGTGTTTGGAAACTTCCAAGGGTGCGGTGCACGGGACCAGAGTTTACTCTGTAGGGGTGGGTCCGAAAGGCCCTGCTTTGGAGAGGTTCCCGACATCAAAAAAGAAAAAAATCTGTAATATAGCCAATGTTGTTGAAGCACCATCTCTTCTTGCTTGAAATATATCTGAAATGAAAGAGTTTAATAAAATACTATGCACAATATAGCCAGTTCATTAATTTGTTGTCAGACATCTTATAGCTCATTAGTTAATTAATCTAGTTAATGCTTGGTGTATGATAGATATAGATATATGCAACATTGGGAAGTTATCTTAACTATTTTTTGCTCCAGGCTTACTGGTGAAACTAAATCTTTTTTGCATGTGAATAATGGTCAGTACAAGCTAGTTTCAGTTTTAGGCTATTGTTTTTCACCTGAAGACTAATGTTTTCTCTTGGTTCTCTTTTGATGTTCACATAGCTTATATAACAATTTTCAGGCACATGTGTACCGTGTAGATACTAACACTGAAGGCCTGAACTTGACTCGGTATGGTAGCCAGAGCAGGTGCTCTGCATTTCTTGCAAACATTGATGAACGAAAAGCAGCTGTTGTAAGATTCCTTGGTCAAACGTATCATTTACCACCATGGTCAGTCAGTATTCTACCAGACTGCAGAAACACGGTGTTCAATACTGCCAAGGTTTGGATTTATCATGTAGGACATTGTATCCAACAATGACTGAGGCATAGATACTTGTTGGCACCTCTACATGTGATGCAACCTCTTTGGGCACTCGTAAACCAGAAAATTCTGTCTTTTTTTTTTCTTCTTTGAACATGATCGTGCTAAACTCTGTAGCAAGAAAAAATTACTTGATGATGTGTTAAAGTTATTATATATTAACTTTCCAGTTTATGATTCATCACTTATTATGAAACACATAACTTGATAGCTGGCAGAAAGTTGTTCTTACTATCTTATATTGTCTTACATGTACAAAAAGTGATACAAGCTTGTAAAAAGCTGAAAAATTCATAGTGCAAAACTGTCATCCTGCTAAACAAGCAAGTGTGGGCATAAGCAGGCATATCTTTCAAAGTTGCTTCAATTATAGAAATTGATCCAACAACAAAATAAAAGGTATACTTTTTGAATAAAGTTCCATAAAACTGCAACAGAAAGATGAGATTGCGGTTTCCTTGTGATACATTTTGTACAAACAATTATAGAATGGAGCTGAACAATTACATCCTTCAAGTATATGTATCATTTGAACATGAACTGTTGCACCTGTCTTGTCCCCATCAGATGCACTTTCTGGAAACTTTAGTTGTACCCATTTGTTTGCTCTCTCTCCCTCCCTCCCTCTCTTCTTTTTCCCTCCAAATTTTTGGATATTTAATCTTAGATTATTGATGTCCGTTGTTTCATATTTTAATGAAGATGATAACAAGGTATAATAGTCCGAGTCATTTCAAATGCTCTATCTTTTACTTCTTGGACACATGATGGAAATGTTTGAGATCATAATAATTCTTGGATTTCTTAGGCCAAATTACATGTTCGTGCAGGTAGGGGCACAAACTTCAATCAAAATGGTAGAGTTTGAGTTGCCTCTTTTCTCAAATATTTCTGCACACCAACAATTCACAGTTCATGATGAAGTTTCCTATTTCTCAAAATCCTGGATGACTGTAAAAGAGCCAATTGGTATTTGGAGCAAGAAAATATTTTCTGTCCAAGGCATATTGGAGCATTTAAATGTGACAAAGGACCATTCTGATTATCTATGGTATATAACCAGGTAATATGCTAGTATTAAAGGTGGAAATGGTAGGATCATATAGAGTTGGAGACCTTCCTGTTTCCAACCATCATCTCTCATGCATACATGCTAGAAGATGAGGCAGCAATGGTCCATGGAGTTCTGGGCAATACTTACAAATATATATTTTGTCATTTTACCTTCAACGTTTGGGCCCTCCACTCATTCACACAGTTCCACTTCATCATTAACTAACACTCCCCTGGTTGTGGGAAAAAAATTACCTATCAAGGGATATAGGCAGAAAAATAATTTTTCTGAGCTGGATTTGTAAGGAAACTATCTCCTTTTGAAATATGCCCACAAAATGCATAAACTAGTGCCCCCCCCCCCCCCCCCAACCCCTGGCAGACAACAATATGGAAACAAGTTTGAATCTAAAAACATATTTTTGGAGAACGGGAGAACAGAAGGCATTCAAAACATATTTGTTTCTCATTCTATTTCCTCACTGGCAAGGCAAGGGCCATTGCATTTGCTTTGAAGCATTGAATGTGGTTCTTATGTTTCTTTACGACTAGGCGCCCATTAGCTTTGAGCCTTGTGACCTCAAGATTTAGTAAAATGGATAATTTTTTTGTCATATCCTTAAGTGATTGTAAAGTGAGAAAATATGTTATGATGTGCCTCTACTCAGTATCCAGACATCATTTTTGAAGTAATTAGAAGGAACCTCTAAGCAAATTGCAGACTTTCACTTTTTTATTACACGTGCCTTTAATTTCAAGCATGCCAATAAGATTGCTCACTTTAAATAACAATTTGACTCTTTATTGAGAAAACTAAGTTGTTTGATCAGTTATTTTAATATTTTCATTTTGTTTCTAACACCTGACTGCTGCAATTTGCAATCTAGAATCTATGTTTCTGATGATGACATCACATTCTGGGAGGAAAAGCAAGTGAGACCAACACTTACAATTGATAGCATGCGAGATGTGTTGCGTGTATTTATTAATGGCCAGCTTACAGGTAATTAGCATCATCGCACAACATTTCTTCCTCTCATCTCAAGCTGATTTTCTCTGCAGAATTACTTCCTCACTGAACGTTATGGTTTTTTTAATAAGTAAAATGAAAATTTTATTGATGCAAATGAAGTAGGCGAAGCCTGTGTACACAAGAAATATACGAAAGAACACTAAATACATTCTAGGAACCAGAAATTAAAGACAAAAAATCATGAATACTAGTTCCATTAAGCACAATGGCTGAAAACCAAAGAAAGGAACAGTAGTATAATTTTGTGCTATTTTAAAAAGTGACGAGATTTTATACAATGATCAATATGTCAACACTGGCATAATTAGAACAAAAAGAAAGGAACGTAAAAACCCCAAATTGAGTCAAGTTGAGCAAATATTGAATGCCAAAGCTCTATTTCCTTTTTAGGCGAACAGAAGCCGAGCTCAAACTTATCATTAATTTGTTGAATGAGTATGAGCTTGTTTACGAGTTGCTTGATTAATTATTATTTTCTTGAATGAAACAAAATTCATTACTTGTATCTTAAAAATTTTCATAAATTCATAACAATAATTGGTTTCTTAATTATGCTTTTGATTTAATTATGTTAAGATTTTCGTTTAAATTAGTTAGATAAAACCCTAGGGGTTGGCTCAAGTGGTAAAGCCCTTGGTCTTGGTGGTATGCTCCCTCTAGGTCTAAGGTTCAAACTCTCAAGTGCAAAAAATTTCTAGAGTCCACGTCCCGTCGGTGAAAAGCCGATGATTTACCTGATCCATGTGATGGGGACACGATCGATGAATTGGGAGGTTTCATTGGGCAAAAGACATGTTGTGTTTGTATGGTCTCCTGGATTCCTCGTCATTAAAAAAGAACAGTTAGATAAGGTATAGACATGAAATTGTAAAAGTTAAATTGTTAAATCTTGCATTTATAATAAACTATATTTGATTCCTTATCACAAAGTAGGTCATTTATATTATTTTTTTTTTCTTTAGATACAAAATCGGCAAACAAGTTTATATAAATATCTTTATATCTATATCGAGACATATATTCATAATAATTTAAATTACATATATTGTATTTTGAGCATGATTCACTTTTATCTTCTTAATTTCATTCTTAAGTTAAAAATAATTATGAATTTATAGGAATTTATACGAGCGTATGCGAGTTGGGCCAAGTTTATACAAGTTTGGCTTGCTTAATAAACGTGCCTAAATTTAGCTTGGTTCATTTATTAAATAGACCTTGGGTTGACTTTATACGAGTCCAAGCTGAGCTGTTCATGAACAACTCAGTACGTTTACATTCCTAGTAGCAAGGAAGGCACATGCAACCAAAAAACATACAGGAAAGACTACATTGGTTTAGTATTTATAAATGCTGATTTATAAAAAGCTGGCTCTCTTTTGTGGAGAAACAATAATCTTCCTTAGTATCAATATCTTTATACACTATGATGAACTTGTTCCTACAGTAAAAGGAGAGAAGTACAAAATTTCTAAAATTTGACTAGCAAATGGTCAGTTCTCTTTTAATATGCATGATTCCCTTTCACTTACCAACATTGATGAACAAACACCAAAATTGTTGAAATTCTTTCTTTTCTTTATGAGTATGTAGTAATTCATCAGTATTCAATTAAGAGCGCTATATTTCCAGTCTTAATTACAGAAATCAAGACAGAATCAGTAGAAACCTTCCACCAATAGTCAACTGATTGTTGACTTTACATGATTTTACACGCATCTTTTCAATTATTTCTCTAACACGTAGAGTAATTTGTCTTTTGTAAATGAAGGCAGTGTGATTGGTCACTGGGTCAAGGTGGTCCAGCCTGTTCGGTTTCTCCAAGGATACAATGATTTGGTGTTATTATCTGAGACGGTGGGTTTACAGGTAAAAGTTTAGTTTGTTTCATGTCATTGTTAGAATGTCTTCTTCACATAGCCTTTTAATCCTACAGTAACACTTGTCAGCCCCCACCTTTTATCTGAATTGCTGAACTTATTTCTGGAAATGGGAAGGGGCCAAACAGTGAGAAATTTTCCAAATGTGGGCTTTTGCTTGAAATTAAAAATAAAAAATAAAAAATTCTATATTCCTATCTTCTTTTTTAAGTTATATCCTTTCTTGGGCCAGTTAGACTCTCTCTCTCTCTCTCTCTCTCTCTCTCTCTCTCTCTCTCTCTCTCTCTCTCTCAGATTCTCTAGTTCACATTTCATTTTTTTCCCTTTTTTTCTTTCTTAGTTGTTATATTTTTTTCAAAATTTTATTGTTGTGTGTATTGAATCTGTTATGGAGTGCTATATTTATACTTTCCATGAATCCTTTTCATATTTCTTAATGTATGTACTTATAAAGTACAACACAGTTTGAAAGCATGATTCTCTCTCTCGCTCTCTCTCTCTCTCTCTCAATTTTAGTGATAGCTTTGTATTCAAAGAGAATTTATTTGGATGTGTACATTACTCTTCTGGCATTGATTCTTCCAAATAAATAGCACAAATCTCTGGAAACCTCTACATTTTTTTTCATGGGATTATTTTATTGATTTTAAATTATTAAGAAATTTATTTTGGGGACAAGTATTTTTGGGGTTTTAGGAAAAGCGTGTGATCCATGCAAAAATTGGGTTTAGAAAGTTTTGAGATATTTTTACTGGTTTGTGGAAGTAGTGCAACCCACTGAAATATGTTTGGGAGTAAAGTTTTTGTTAGAAGTGTTTTTTTTAAAATCAATTTTGGTTTTGTGTTTTTTGTCATTGAAACTGAGGCAAATGATTAGAAGATTTCTTGTTAGATATGAAATTGTTGTCTAAAAGATGTTTGGTTGAAGGTAAAAGAAAAGCTTAAAGTTTTTCTAACCAAACAGGGCCTTAATACTTTTAAATAATAGCATTTGTAACAGGAATTAACCTAATCTCCTATGATCAGATTCTTGCATTAGTTTCTTTGTGAAAAGTGCACACTACAGTTATGCTAACTTTTATTTGTTTGCAATGGCTCTCGTTGGGCCTGTTTCATTCCTCTAGGTTGGTTGTTAATTTGTCTTCATTGTAATTAGCTATCTATTTCTTTGTGTCCACAAAGAGAGTGATGACTATTGATTGTAGGAACTCTGTCATCTAATTTGAATTAATGATACAGAACTATGGTGCCTTCTTGGAGAAAGATGGGGCGGGATTTAGAGGCCAAATCAAGCTTACTGGATTTAAGAATGGAGATATAGACCTCTCGACGTTGTCATGGACCTACCAGGTATCTATTTGTCAATTTCGGCTTTTTCGTAGAAATTTTAATATGAAAGTGCAGCTTCTTTGAGAGGGAGAGGCTTATTCTGTCGCACAAAAAGTTATCTGGATAGAAATGTCATATATCCCAAACTATTGATACCATATAAAATGCATCAGCTGGCTTACATATGAAATTATAATCATATGTTCATCACTGATTTCGATGTATATGTGAATTGAGACTACATATAGCTAATGGTACACTTTACCAATGTCACATCTGATTGGCTTTACTATTTCCTTCATCTTATAAGATTTTACACTTAATGGACCTGACCTAGAGGTACAAAATGGTGATGTGAATAATGAAGTGTTTCATTTTGATTTTAGGTTGGGCTTAAGGGTGAGTTCTCGAGTATATACATGGTGGAAGAAAATGAGAAGGCAGGATGGAGTGATTTGATGGTTGATGCTATCCCAGCCACATTTACCTGGTACAAGGTATATTTATCTCTGAATATGGGTTGATGCTATCCCAGCCACATTTACCTGGTACAAAGGTATATTCATCTCTGAAAATAAATATCCATGGAGATCATTACGTGGGCTGTGCTAATTAGATATGATGGGTAGTTGTCTCATCTTACCGTAGTGGAAAACTCTTATAGCTGGCTCGGCCTTAAAAGTGTGTAATCTTCCAATCCAAATGCTTTTCTCCCCAATTCTAGAGTATGGCTTATCTGTTTTTTTTCCTCTTACTGACTTACTTTGGTTTTATTCTTTTATTATCATATTATTTTTCCATGTAGGAATTTCTAGTGTACCATGGAGACCAAGTTTCCATCAATATCATGCCTAAGTCGGTTAAAAACAAAGTTGCTCTAATAATTGTTGAACATTTATCACTGTTAATGTCAGTCATTTTCTTACAAAAACTAGAGTGACTTATTTCAAGTTGATGTAAGTGTAGCAATATTAACACAACCAGTGCTAGTGCTACTCTTGGTTCTTGAAAAGCGGGGGAGAAAAGAAGGTAATGGGATGGGAAGAAAACCCAAATTACTCATCAAATTATTGAAGAATTTTACATCTTATGGTGTGTATTGTTTTGCTTTATATTTTATAGTTTTTTTCTTTTTTAGTTTCTTTCAGCGAAAAAGATTTTTGGTCTCTCCAAGCCTGGGTTCACTATCCATTTGCTGTTTGAAATTCAAATTTGTTCAATTTGATCTCTGAAATTTGTATTTGTTGTCAATATAGCCCATTTTTCCAAATCGTTAACCTTCCTTTGTTAAATTGTTAAATATCATGCACATGACAAATTATCAAAGGCTAAATTGATAGTAAAACCAGACTTGGAAAGACCAAAATACATTTTAGCCTTTTTTTTCCCTCACGTTCATGACAAACAATTTTCCTTTTTTTGCCACTATATTGACTACAAATATCTTAATCCTGATGGTGTTTCCTTTAAGGATTGTGATATAATTTCTTTTATATTCCCTCCCTCTTATCTATGTTATTGACAGCTTTGGTGGAGAAGCGATCTGGAAATCTGAAATGACCAGTTTATCTTAAATTTGAATAATTAATTGCAAACTCAGTTCTGCAATCTCATTATCTTCTATCTAGAGATGTATATTGTTTAGTCTTTCCAAGTATGTAATCTTGAATTTTCTTGTGATACCAAGACCTTCTCTTATTGCACAATCTTAGTATATCCTCTCTTGCTCATTAGTTAGGGAGATATTCACAAACACCTTTTCCTTAATTCAACCAGACTTACTTCAATGCCCCTGATGGAACGGACCCAGTTGCTCTTGATTTGGGAAGCATGGGAAAGGGGCAAGCATGGGTCAACGGTCACCACATAGGAAGATACTGGACTCTGGTTGCTCCAAAAGATGGATGCCAGAGAACATGTGATTATCGTGGGCCATACAACTCGGACAAGTGCACCACAAACTGTGGGAAGCCTACTCAAACCCGGTGCAATTCTATCTCAAAATATACATTTAAAAAATTACAAAGAACTATCTAAAATATATTTTCCCAATTGCAAAAGACATTAGCTCCGTATTAGAGGTTGATTATGGGAAAGTCAATCTGTGTGAGATTTGTTCTTGCTTAAATTACTATACACTACATCCAAAATGGTATAATCTAAATTCAAAATTACAGCTTAATTAACATTTGCTGATCGCTTTTTTTGTCAATCTCAAGGTACCACGTACCACGGTCATGGCTAAAGGCATCAGATAATTTACTTGTCATCTTTGAAGAAACTGGTGGGAATCCGTTTGATATTTCAATTGAGTTACATTCTGTCCGAATCATCTGCGGTCAAGTGTCAGAGTCCCACTATCCACCTCTCTGGAAGTGGTCCCTGCCAGATTTTTCTGATGGAAGTATATCCATTAACAACACAACACCAGAACTTCACTTGCGGTGTGATGATGAGCATGTAATTGCCTCCATAGAATTTGCTAGCTATGGAACTCCTCAAGGTAGCTGCCAAAAGTTTTCTAAAGGCAACTGCCATGCTCCCAGTTCGTTGTCTGTAGTCTCTGAGGTATCGTTTTTGTTTTTGCTCAAGTAGTTCCATAGTCATCATGTTTGAATTGCATGGTATCTCCTTCATGATTGGCTTTGACTCTTTATGCTACAACTCGGAATTTGGCCATTCGGCCCTTCCCTTCTCTTTGCTGGTGTATAGGAGTAGCTCACAAGTTTAGTCTCAGCAGTCCCTCCTAGTTTCATGTTAGCATAGGAGTTTTGAAGCAAATGTGATTACTGTAATTTAGTGGTGAAGTGTGAAGTCCAGGCTTTCTTAATGAGATTTATTCAATATATCTATAAAAATCATTTAGCCATAAACAAACACACACACACACACACAAAAGTTGTTAGACAGATCTTAACCAAGATTATTTGAAAATTGTCATGATTGCCATATTAATCACAGCCCACGGTACTGCAGAAAGAGAAATTTAAGTGATGATAATTGTTTTATGTGTGGAAAATTTACGGCATTTCTCCTAGTTAGAGTAACTGTAAAGTTATTAAATTCATCATTTTTCAGCTGCTTAGACTTTTCGAGTAAGTGGTATCAGAGTAAGTGGTTTTAGAGGAAATGCAAGAGTAATAGTTCAGTAGTTATATTCTTTGGGATAATTGGTAATTTATCAGCTCCTATTGTGATGAGGCTTTCTAACATTGGCCTACTTGAAAAGGCTATAACTCTAGTGTCAGCCAAGAGGTGGCCCCCCTCACATGAAGCATTTTTTATTTCAGTGCTTTGATAAATTGATGTGCATTTTAACCCTCACTGGCATGGGTTGCACGGGCCTACTTGAAATGTTCCCGCGGCTTTTGATCCTTCCAGTTATTAGTGCTGTTATTTTTGTTTTCTAAACCTTCAATTACATTTTTCTCTATTACAGGTTTGCCTGGGAAGAAAGAGCTGCTTTGTTGGAATTTCAAACTCTGTATTTAGTGGTGACCCATGCCATGGTGTTGTTAAGACTTTGGCTGTCGAGGCAAGATGTGTGTCATCATCAAATACTCTTGGTGCCTCTAAGCTTTGAAGCAAGAAGCAGGAGCAACATTTGCAACTCCAGATTTGGGAAACTGCCAAAATCTTGGGAAGTCTAATGATTTTGATATGATTGTTGTGCTGGAATCTGTTCAGCTTTATCCTCCAGATTTGGGGCTTTGCATATAACTTGAGATTAA
Source organism: Cyclocarya paliurus (assembly GCA_029856935.1). Lineage (NCBI taxonomy): Eukaryota > Viridiplantae > Streptophyta > Magnoliopsida > Fagales > Juglandaceae > Cyclocarya > Cyclocarya paliurus. The sequence goes on from CM056952.1 coordinate 9,830,226, forward strand.
GTCTAATAATCATTGTACATAAAATAACAAGCCTAGAGCAACAAACCATTAATCACAACCATATGGATCTTGCTCTGCATGGATTCTTCAATGTGTCTATCTGCCTCTCTGGACTGGAAAATATGTAAAAATTTAAGTTATAAATCATATTTGAGTGTCTGTGAGTGTGTATAATTCAGAGGACCAAGGTATAGAATAATTACAACCTTGTTCTTATTGATGGAAGGAGTTGTAGAAGAGACATATAATTATCTCCCATTCCATGTCATAACTATGAATAGACACTAAAAACTTGAGATAAACATTTGAATCAATAGGTGGTTGGGTCTACATTCTCGTCTTGTTAATGATGAAATGTGATGGCTTTCTTTTCTAGTACTGACATTATCTTTTAAAAAAAATAGGAATTTGTCAACATGTTGCTTTAGGTTGACAAGATAACAGATAAGTTAGGTCTAACCAGTGATGAGTCGAAGGAGGGGATTGGACCAATGCTTTGTATACTGTTTCGGTTAAGCTACTGAAATAAAATATTTCAGTACAATAACATTTTGGGATATATATAATAAATTAATTATATATGTATAAAATATATTTCAAAATAATATCAATGCAAGTCTTAAAAGTTAAAACATATTTATAAAACTCAATAATACTTCCAAGATTTCAATCCACCAATTAAAAAAAATAATTATCCATCTTCATCACAAAAAGGGAAGTAGAGAGTTGATTTTTAGTCCTCGAGAAAAAATTATTAAAAAAAGTTAAGAAAATAATATTCAAATATAAGAATTTGAGTGAAAATTATAAAAAAAGTCAGAATTTTTACATAATAAAAAAAAAATGGTCAGTACACCAAAAATTTGCCAGTATTGACCGAAACGTACCAGTATGGCCGGTATTTGATCCGGTACGAAACGCATACATTTTCTGTATCAATCACTACCCCGAACCAGCCAATACTGTACGAAATTTAAAACTTGGATTGGACCCAAAAACTTGGGGAAAACAAGCAGCTTCTATAAGATTTTGAAAAACCATCGTTTATGGCCTTTTCTTTTAAAGTTTTAGTCATGGTCCAAAATATAAACATTGTCTAGCAAAAAACCTCTTAAGACTTTAATTCCTCGTCCAAGGCTCTACCTATTCTATCTTAAACATTGCATTTTCAAAACAAAAGTCGACAGTGTCATTGTTCGCACACATTCATAAAGAATTGTGATTGACCTAATAATTAGTAGATTAGGAACCTAATGAATCAGTGAAGGCCTCAACGCTTCATAGGCATCCATACAACAGGAAAAATCCTTTCAGTAACTTTGTCATAGAATCGTCCCTCAAGTTTAATTGTGCATTAAAATTCAATTGCTCTATTTCATTTCTGCAGGTATGCAGTAAATAAGCATGCCTGAAATTCCCAGCAATTAAGCCCAAGAGACAAATTTCATGACTCTCTTTCCAGGTTTCTTTATTCTCTTCAGTACAGAATGATAAATCACAGCAGAATATCACAGCAGAATAAGTAACTATTGAACTAGAGATCACATATTCATTTGAAGAAGAATTAGACATCAACATGGCGGCAATTTAAGCACCAAGTAGGCTAAAGATATATGATAAAGTGAACATACAACAACATAGGATTTAGGGCGAAAGCCAGAAATATGAAGAGTGATGTTTCCCCACCCACACCTTTTCTTTTTCCTGGGCAATGCGAAGTTATCGCTTCGAAAAAATGAATTCATCATCCTTTTAACCATTACCCTTCTGTCATCCCCTAATGTGTGGCATCAAATGATTGGCATTTAAGTAAAAGATAACAAATAGTTTTTCAATCATTTAATGTAACATTAGGGGGTGATGAAAAAATAATGATTAAAAGGATGGTGAATAACACTTCTCTTTCGCTTGAATTTCTCTACTTCTTTTATTTTATTTTATTTTATTTTTTTTTTTTGTTTTTTTTTCCAGGTAACTTTCAGTAACAAGTGAAAGAATGCACTTAATAAAACACCACTCTATACTAAAAGGTCACCCAAGCAATACAAGTTTACACCACAAACGCTTTCTACTCCTCTCCACATATAATAAATATCATTTGCTCGCCCATGGAAAGCAGCAACGGCTCTGTAAAAAACAGAGAGAGAGAGCTCAGAAACTTTTGCCAACGTAACAAACAAGATGAGATACAAACACAGAATTGAAATCCTCATAATTGTTGCAATTGAGAACTAGAATCATACATGCCTCAATTTTTAACTGAAACCACAGAAACATTTCTGTTGACCATTATGTCAGTCTCTGTAACGACAGCAGCTGTCAATTGCAACAATAAAAAAGGTGCCATATATATTATTGGAAGAGCATCGCATACCTTGGAATTTTTATTATCAGGTTGCTTGTAGCCATTTGAATGAGAGTTTTCACTTGCCACAACTGGTACCTTTCCAGCCTCAACTTGCTTCTCTTGTTGCATTATGTTGAAAATCTCAGTGTAACCTACAGCTGATACAGGGTTGCTCTCATCCCACTCACCAAATTTTGGAATAGCAGCACTGTGATCAGGCTGCCAAATCAGAACTAAAATTATACTCCTTCAAACAAAGACATAAAAAGGTATACGATCTCAAGGATAATAATTTGAAAAAAGTAATTTTTTAGAATAATTGTATTTGTTCATGCCCCTACCTCCTTACAAGGAAACAAAAATTCATACAAATAGGAAGAATAAGGAAAAACCAAAAGCCACTTGATAGAATTTGATGAGCTTCCTTGAAAGTATCAGTGACTTCTGTCCAGCCTTGTGCACTTTTTTTCCTTTACAAGTTATCATTTGATTGCTAAACAATGCAAGAAATGATATGTAGAACTTAGATTTTTAAAGCTGGCAGGTGTTGGAGTGGCCAATGGCTCTCTCTTTATAGGATTGCAAGGGATCAAAATGCTGCTGTGGCAGATTATCTTCAATGTACGGATAATAATATTCTGTAGAATGTTGACTTTATTAGAGATGCAAATGACTGGGAAGTGAATGTTGTTTCAGATTTTTTGGGAAGAATTTATAATTCAAAAGTGAAGCAGGGAGAGAGGACAGGCTACTGTGGGACCATGCTGGAAATTCCAATTTTTCAGTTAGTTCTTTTTATAAGGTGCTTAATTGTCATTCTGGCTGTGTATTCCCTTGGAAAAGCATTTGGAGGGTGAAGATACCTACTAAGTTGGCATTCTTCAGTTGGGTGGTTGCTCTAGGAAAGTATTGAACACGGACAACCTTAGAAAACGTGGTTTGCGTCTAGCTGATTGGTGTGTCATGAGCAAGAAGGATGGTGAATCTGTAAATCAGCTCTTTCTACATTGTGAGGTGGCAAAGTCTTTGTGGAATGAGGCTTTTGGTCGGACAGGTTTATATTGGGCGATGCCTAAGGAAGTTGTGGATCTTCTTGCATGTTGGCATGGTTTTGAGGAAAGGAAATGTGTAGCTGGCAGATGGAGAATGATTCCTTTGTGTTTAATGTGGTGTCTTTGGCTGGAAGGAATGGGAGATGTTTTGAAGACAAAGAGAGTTCTTTTGAAGATCTTCGGAATTTTTTCTTTTCTACTTTGTGTTTGTGGGCTAAGATCTTTGCAAGGAATGATGATAATGTACTGAATCTGTTTTAGTTTTCTGCTTTCTAGAGTAAAGTAGGTATTTCCTTTGTATACTTCCTGTGTACTTGGGTTGTGCCTATTCTTTGTAATAAAATTTCTTATTAATTATAAAAAAAAAAAAAAAAAAAAAAGGTGTTGGAGTGGCCAAGTTGAGATTCTGAGTTTTCCTTTTGCATTTCCTATGACTTCCAAAGAGAATCTTTACGATATCACTTCCACTTAAGTAATCTATAGGAGAGAGAAGTATAGAAAGCTGTGGTCCTGCAATTTTGAGAATGTAGAAAAGGAGAAATCAAGATTAGAAATTACACTTTCATTGCCCCGAGCAACTGATCTTGGTTGAGACCTTCCTGGAGTCAATGGAGCTAAGCTATGGCTACTACCTTGAGATGAACCCTTCCTTTCCCATGAGGAAGAAGACACTCCACTGCCTTTGCCTCCATTCCTTGCCTGGTAATGATGGTCCAGAGGTGAGTGCCCAAGCTATTAAATTGAATGCCAAGGGACAGCTTAATCAGAAACCAACAAAAGTGCATTCCCTTTTAGCCATGTAAATGGCATGGGCACTTTCTAGAATGGAAAAATGTCCATATTTCACACAAAATGCTTGCCAATATTTCTGATACGCCTTTGGTCTTGAGAAAATGCGCTTTGAGATACCAGCCTTTCAATTTAGAAATACAGATTACACTTGTTATTCCCAGTCTATGTCATAAGCGTGACATTGAGTATTTCAAGTTTTGGTGATACTATATGGCATAACTAAGCTGGGGAAGAACCAAAATTTATGCAATCCTCTTCACTCTATTTGTAGACAAGTTTGTATCCCATGCTGTCAATAATATACCTTTTCAATATAAGTAGCCAAGACTGTACAATTGGTAGCCACATTTTGCCATAGCGTTTGTCAATAAAACAAAATTTTCACCTGCATTATTATGATTAGGCTAAGGAACTAATAGCACAAACCATGGGATAGTAATCATAAATCATCCATCTCAAGTGGAGCCATGGAGGATATTGTTAGTATGAAGGTACTAATAAATAATCTACCAATTCACACAATCCTTTTCGTGCTGCTTTTCAATTTCTAGTTGGGTGTTCCTCAAGTATACTTCTTGTGTAGTTGGGCTATGCCTTTTGCATTTTTTAATAAAAATTTCAATTACTCATGTGCGTTCTCCAGTGCGACAAACTTACTGAACAATGTGTCCATGCAATAAACATTATCTTACTTGGCCTAGCTGAGATTCATGCCTTCTTACAGAGGAAACATTTTTATCCAAACATATAAATAACCACACACACACACACACACACAAAAAAAAAGTGGAAGATTTCTTTTGCAACGGTTAAAAAAGAATATACAGTCGGGAAAGGGGGAAAAAACATCGCAGTATGATCTATTTCTTTAGACTCAATGATATATCAACTAAACCAGAAGGCTGAATGATACAGAGAACTTATAATCTATTATAATTGCTTATAACGTTGAAGGCCCTTATATTTTTTTAGATTTAGGCACTGAACAGTCACAAACAAATGAATTGCGAGTCACATAAGCATATAAAACGACGTAATGAATGCATAAGTCGAACACTTCTCACATGAATAATATTACACAAGACCATCACCCAAAACATCTATCACTGATTTCCAAGTTAGACTCAAACTAAAATGCAGCATGGCCAATGGAAACTTTACGCACCCTGGATCCCAAGATTATCCAAACCCAAGCATCAATTTCCAGGATAATTCCAGGGATAGTAAAGAAATGACACCCATAATGATTAGCAGATATTATGTAGTCAATCATAAAAATAAAATGTAATCAATCTAAAAGGTCATATTCTCAACCGAACTTCTCACGAACCCCTTGGTTGCTTAGGAATTAAAAAAATATATAATATGACAAAAATATCACCCCTATTATCCAACAACCTATTAATCAATTCTCTTTTATTGTTCTGTTCCAATAAAAGACTGGCAAAAAGAGACCCAAAACAAAACTTACCTGAATTCCTAAACCAAACTTTACGATGCCACTTTTCTCTAACTGAAAAAAACATCAAAGGTTTGAGTCCAAACAATTTCCACGAGTAGAATGGTACAAATGCGACTCAAAACCCATCTAGAAAAGGAGAAAGGAACCATATATAAAATACATAGAAAGAAGATCAAGAAATGCAAACAAACTCACTGCCATTAGCCTTCAAACGAGAACTTTCCAGACAGATCCCGAGTAGAGAAGAACTTCCCAGCAGACGGGGTAATCAAACTGGTCCTTCGTTGACCAACCTCTACGTATAACTAGAAAGTTATCGTACAGATGCCAGCAAATCTACACCCAAAGGAGAATCGAAACATTTTAAAAAAAATAAAATGACTGCCCCAATCAAGTCAACCCCAACAGCGGTTGACCTCTGACCTTCTTCGACAAAATCAAAAGGAAGTGTCTTTTATTTTCCCGAGAGTAAACTAATTAATATTTATTTCGAATTAGCAGTTGTATTAAATGTTTTATTTTCTGAAATTTTGCCATTTTATTTGACATATTATTTAAAACAAAATTATATAAAAAAATTATTATTGTATGTCTATCATTTTCCTTATTTTTATTAAGTAGTTATTGGCCTCTATCTTCACTCCAAAATTTGTCAAATCTGAATTCCTCAAAATAATTTTGGAAAACTTTTATTTAATTAATAGTATATTTTTTATTTAATTAATTTTGTTACTTTTTGCGCATGCACAACATGTTTACGATTAGTTAATTTTTCAAATCCAAATCCAAATCCTTTCATAGGACCATTTCATTTTGGCATGACACATTTTAAATTTAAAACAGCTGTGTTATTTGAGTCGAATGCAAAATCGCGTGAAGATTGGTTGCTTTTGGATTTTAATATTTCGATAGTTTTTGTATTGGCAGCCTGGGGTGGAACTACAGGCTACAGCAAACCTTGGAGCCCCCAAAAGATTTTAAAAATTCCAAATATATATTTATATATATAAATATTAGTGTCTTTTATAGGATAAGTTCTCAAAAGTATGCACAGAGATGCAAACACAACACTCTTTCTAATTGATTAAACCTCGAACCCATGTAACGCACAAAACTGACACTGCTACATGAACCCACAACAACCGCCTTCATCCCCACCCCCCCAACATGCATGCCATCTCTAAACAAGCATCTCCATCTCAGCAGAAGTACTAGTTTACATTAAACTTGACTGTTTTCCTCTTCGGTTTTTCGTTTTCGGCTAATTTTTCTTGTCATTTCCCAGAAGGCAAATCGGAATTGGTAAACATTCCACTACTTACCAATCACCAGAAAAATTGGAAGCAGAAATTTTCTGTAACAAAACTTTTATACAACAACTCAATTCAACTTAATACAAGTACTGAATTCCCAAGTATCGATTAGCTGTATTTCACTTTAGACATCTGGCCTTCTTTGCAGCCTCTAAAATGCTTTGGTTCATCTCTGGGTGTTTGAACTTCAACAATTTCTCAAGCTTTAGAGCAGCTTCAGGGAAGGAATACTCCTTGATGCAAAACTCAGAAGGCAGAGCGAAAAGGACTTCATTGACGTCCTCCTCAAGCTGAAGGGAAAAGAGGTGGCAAAAGACCTAGAGATGGACGTTATAAAGTGCAAATTAGAATTAAGTAACAGCAGGTATTAGATAACGTGGATAATCAAATAGGACAAAATAATAAATACAAGTTGCAACAAATTATCTTTTGCATTGTAATTTCACAAGCAAACATATTCATTAAGATGACAGAAAACAGATTCACCACATTTTCTTGCACCACAAACAACTTGAGAAATTATGCACAACATTGTGCAGCTTAGGCAGACAATACTAAAATAATTGCAAAGATCCCACTGGGGCCAAAAAATTATGTATATATCAACCATGGCCCCCCAAATTCTATAAATATATATATATATATATATATATATATATATATATTTATTTATAAACATGCTCCAATTCCCCACCCACCCCAAAGCCCCAGAATCCTAGTTCTGCCAGGAATTCTCTCTAATGAGTCATATGAGATGTGAGTCCTCTTATCTCACCGTTTTCATCCTTGAAACAATCTTGCCTTTGATGGCTGAGGACCTTGAGACCAAATTAATAACAAAGAGACCATGCTCAGAAAGTCTATCTTTCACAGTCTGAAGAAAGGACTCTTCCACAAAATCTGCAGCAGGGCAGGTCAGCCCAGAGCTGTTCATACAAAACATAATCAATAGACATAATTCATTAAGACAAAATCCTGCATATTAAGAAGCTGTAACTATCCAACAATTGTAAATTTAGTTACATGAAGTATTTAGGTTCACCTCGAGTCTGAAGAGTCCACATCAATAATAATTACGTCAACCTTGGTAGGTCCTCTACCTTCTATGTGACATGCCAGGCAATTTTCCTTCGAAGGAGACTTTGAACTGCCAGAAGTATTCACATTTCCATCAAAAACAGGCACTTCACTGCTGTCTGAAGAATTAGCGAGCTCTCCAACATACTGGATCCCATCAGCAATATGCACCTGCAATGTCAACAGAATGAAAAAGGCAATGAAATTGGCAAATACAAAAGAATAAAGATAGAAAGGATGCCAAAAGTAGGGATATCATTCTAACATTTTTATGGACTTTGAATGCATCATCATTTCTTAAGATTTGTTTTACCCCTTAACTATTGTTGTTTATTTAGACTAGCATGTAGTATATGGTATCAAGCACCCAAAAGTTTGGAAACCATGTCCTTCAAATATATTATACCCACAAGTTTTTAAATGATGCAGCAGCCATTGGCAAGCAAGATAACCAGATCATAATCAAGTCTGTTTAGGCAGAAATCTTTTATGCAAGAAGACCCATGTAAAAGCTACGCCCTATTGAAAGTGCTTCGAGAAAGTGTTACAGGTTAATGATTCTGGTCTCCCCTTAATCAGCATATTATGCATTACAGAGTAGAATGTGTCTCCATTTGCACCGATTGAACACAGCATGTTTCAAGGTACTTTGCGTTTGAAACAAACTGTCTATTGCTATTAAAAAAAATAAGCTCACTTGCATTCAAAACAAACCGTCTGTTCTCTTGTTAATAAAAAATAAAATGGCTGATTCTTGCCATTTAGAACACTCAATTTTCCACTTCTCCAACCTTTTTTAAGTAACTTTACCACTTTTCCAACTTCTTAATCCGTCAAAAATCTTCACCATATGGTAAAAGCAAAAAATATACTATTAACTATTTTACACATTCTAACATATTTCTAATTAATATTTTTACAATAAGAAGAAATTTTTGCTAATTCATTCAATGGTCATAAGATCCTAATTCTTTTTTTCATGGACTAGAAGATTTTATTTAAAAAAAAAAAAAAATCATAAAGCATAGCTCAAGTACATAGGCAATATACAAGAGGAGCACCTAATCAGGAATAGGAAAAGAGAGAAGAAAATTATGAAAACTCTACCCATTTAAATCTATAGAGGCTATCCAACGGAGTATACCCATCATGCATTTGTGCTCCTCAAATTATCTTTCACTTTTCCACTCCAGATATACTATACTAGACATACAGGGACCATTTTCCATTCTGTTCCAATTTATGGGTTTCCATATAAACCTCTCCAATTGGCAAAGAGGTCTACTATCCTTATGAACATAACGCAAGCCAACCAAACTTGGCCATGGAAGTCATTCCATGAGGCACTAGCAATCTCTCAATGGAGCAAGAGATGGTCTATTGATTTCCTGCTCTGACTGCACATACAACACCAATCTATCACAATGATATGATGTTTCCTTAGGTCATCCATGTTGAGTATTTTCCCTAAGGATGTTGTCTAAGCAAAAAGCAGCACTTGAGGGCTACTTAGCATGCCAAATAATTCTCCAAGGGAAGGAATTATTTGCCTTCCTTGGAAGGAGCCAAACAATCTTACCTGCATCACCAGGCGTAATCTAGCGGAGTATAAGCGATTGAAGAACTCTGTGAAGGTGCTAATCTCCCAGCAATGATGTGATACCTCATATGATAAGCAAGTATAGGTGCTGTATGGGATTCCACATTGCTTGGGAAGGAGAATTTCTTGCTCTTCATAATGTTCCAATGGAGCTCCAATTGTATCATTGACTAGTCCTTTTGGAGTATAGGCCATGTGGCTTAGGCCTTCCATTGGGGCATTACAAATGAGCTACTCTAATAGAGCTAACATTCCATATGGCCCTAATTTTGCCTATGATAGAAAGTTGCCCGGGGATGAGTTGGCTAAATTAGTAAGCTGGTGGAACTTTGCTTCAATGTATTGGCGAAGATTTCCATATTAACCCAGTTCCCTAGTAAGACGTCAGGTGCAACAAGTTATCAGCTTGTTATGGAGGAGTTTTCAGACTTTATATTTGAGCAAGACCTTATTGATCTCCCTTTGGCACACGAGAGGGAGGAACACATGCAAACATGGGTGTGCAGAAATAAAACAGAGAGAGTTTGTGTGTTCATGTGTGTGTGTGTGCGTGCGCGTGTGCATGCGCGTGTGCGAGCATGTTCTCTTTGTATTCATGTTAACCAGGTTGCAAAACACTAATCTTGTGGTCACTAGGTAGACTATTACGAATGCTGTAGACTCGGGTCTTGCCATCAATCATTCCACCATAAGAAGAAATAGCCTTCCTTGAGATGAAAACTAAACATTAATTGTGCAGTCACATGCTAGACCATTACAAATGTTGTAGACCCAGGGGCCTTGATCTCCGAATCAAACTAGATAATGCAAAGAAGAAACAAGGGATATGGTCCCTAAGTCCACATGATAATTTTTTTGTTATAGGTAAGTACACATGATAATTGCAATGCATACTGAGTAGCCTTGAGCCACATGAAAGCAAATAGGAGCTGGAAAAAATAATGCTGTTGGACGTACATCATTATATCACTACATAAAACAAAACAACATAACTGCATAAGAATAATCGTAAGTATTCTCCACTGAATTCATGCAGCAGGATAAGACTTTGCATGCACGTGTCCTCAGCGATTACACACACCATTTGTGAAGGTCAAATGATTACAGATAGTAGACCCATGAAGGGTAATGAACCTTCTTTGATATGCTTCAGAACAGAAGAGAATCTTCATTGCAGGATAATGAGCCTTTCTATGGTTTTGACAGAGGAGAGCAGAATTTCTAAGCAAAAAAAGTTTAACTACAGTCCACTCTAGAAGCATACATATGAAGTTCTACCAACTGCTTCCCTGTTGATCTAAGCCTAGTACAAACCCTCCTTTGCTAGAGGGAATCAATATAGAAATGTAGAAGGAAACAGAGACCAGAAAAGAAGTAAAGTTGCCAACTATGGCTGATCAAGAAAAGAGTAAGGTTGGAAAGAAGACTTCAACAACATCTATTTGCAAATCATGGCATACAACCAAGACTGAAATGTGGAAGGACTTCTTTACCAGATGATAATCTTAGTCATGCGTCTGTATCAAACACAAAATCATAAACTACTGTATTTTAGTAAGTGATACTAGTTTACATAGGAATGAACAATAGAAAAGATTTTGAATTAAAAATAATGAAAATATGAAAAGAAGCTAATAAGAATATAGTGAACTACCTTCAAACATTTATCTTCAGTAAAACCAAAGAAGTTCCTTGCAACATTGAGGATCACAGGATCTAACTCCACCACCTGTTTGAATGAAGATCTATCAGTCTGGTTCCCATAAAGTGATAACCAAATGACATCCTTTCTTTTCAAGAGAGGGCACAAGCATTGAAAATTTGAACCACCTCAATATGTAGAAAGGGCATGCATTCATGAAGGAACATAGGAAGTAAACCTGCTCCAAGACCAATAACAACAGCTTTAACCTGAGAAAGATCACTTGGGAAATCTCAGTATACAGAATAAAGCAACCACAATATGGGCCATGTCAAGGTAAAACTAAAAACATAAATAAAGGGTTTTTGACATTTAAACTTGAAAGGGCCCAGGCCGGTTAAATGGGGTCATGCCTTATAGGTGAGAGAATGCCCCCCAAGCAAAGCTGTTCTCTGTGTGTATAAAATAGTTACAGGCCTAGAATTTTACTTTGATTAAACATTTATCCTTAACAACAGTTATCCTTGTTAATTTTTTTTTTTTTATAGATAATCAACAAGTTCAATTCATAATCATAGGCATAGCCAAGCACACAGGACGTATACATGATCCTTGTTAAAATATAACCTGAAACCGTTTTCCTTGTCAAAATAACCAAACAATTTCACAACTTCAAAAAAAAATTTTATTGGCACCAAGTGCACGAGAACAAAGTCCCAATTAATACCGGGATGCACAGGCCCTAGGCAAGGAGTTTCCTGCAAGTCTACCTTGGATAATTCAAGAGATAACTCTCTCAGTCTGATGGCCCCAAGAAATTGTTTACACCCAAGAAGGTTCGAATTTTAAACCTAGAGGGAGTATACCACCAAGACCAAGGCCCTTACCACTTGAGCCAACCCCTAGGGTTTACAAACTTCAATAATAAAAGCATGATAATGTATTCTCTTTTCTTTTGTTTATTACCAAGTAAAGCATATTTTGCAAAAGGCCAACATGGGAAGTAGCAATACTTACAGTTTTTCCAGTTGATACCACATTTTCCACATAAGAAGAGATCAAGTTAAAGCCAGAAATGATCCCTGTATGATAAGAACTAGCCAAATAGCTATGATCAACCTTAAGGTCGTTGCTTGCTTCTGTCACATCAAGAAAAATATATCAAAATAAAAAAGATGGAAAGCAAGCATCAAAACAGGATGCAATTCTATGATAAACAGCACTTTCACAAATCCTTCTGCACAAGTTTTGCTCATGAGTTGACATGTCATAAATCAAGTCTTCCCACATGTCATACAGCCTCATTTGGCACACAAAATTGTGCAACCAGTTGTTGACAGATCCTTGTGCACAAGACTTGTACAAATAGGACACATCTAGTTCCATTGAGTTTTAACTGATTTTCGGAACTTAAAGCTTTTCTTTATTAGGGATAACCATTCAAGTTCAAATGGTTATAAAAATATTCTTTATTGATATTTAGATAAAAAAATATTAGTCGTTTCTGATATGCATCTTCCCTCACTCTAAACTATATCAATTACATTCAATCCAACAATAAGATCCAAGCTCTACACCTATCTAAATTTTTCCCTTTCCTCCTTTGTCAATTAGCACTACTGTTGGGATCCTCTCCCCACCTCCTCTCTGTCCCGTAGAGACAGAGAACAACAAGTTTACAACCAAATAGACCAATTACTGTAGTCACAACCATTATAAAAAATCTGCTATATTACATTGAAATTGCAAAAAATAATTATCTAATAAAATCATGTGATGCAAAATATCAAGAAGAAAATTGTATGTATAAAAGATTGAGGTCAAAATACAATTCTGGTTCCAAAACTACGTGTCAGATTTCTATTTAATCCACAAACTATTATTATTTCAATTTGGTCTTTCAAATTTTAAAAACACCTACAAAATGGTACTCTTACCATACCTTATTGTTCCTGAATGGATAGCAACTCCTCACACAGTGGATAATTTTTGTATACGTGTCCTTCAATGATTATGCAAAACCTTAGACAACATGTTGGTCCCAGAAATCAATTTAGGGTACCACAAGATCTTTTTTTTTATAAGTATATGTACAAATTAAATTATATTTTAGTACCATAATATCTCCTACAAAGTAAAATGTAAAAAAGAAAGTGGTATTATTACTTAAAAGAATTGATAATCTTTATCAAAGGATTGTTAATATTCTCTCCGTACAACCAGAATCAGATGATGGAAAACAAACATTTTTCTCTCCAATGAGGATGGGTGATCTGTGATGGCAGGTTTACGGCCGAGTTTTGAGGTGTTGGCATGATCAGGATGGGGTTCTCAAAAGATTTAGTTAGTGATAGAATCGAAAGTTTTTTCACTTGAGAAAGGTGGAGGTTTCTTGCTTATCACAGAGAGAAGCTGGAAGGTGATGACTAAGTTGACATTGGGGTTCTCTATGGTGCAATGGTTGGCTAAGGCATTGGAAGACTGTCTAAAGGGAGAAAAGAAGGATTTTTACTCCACGGTCAGGAAAGGCAACCGCAGCTTCATAGTGCAGCGGTGCACCAATGCTAGAGCCATTACATGGCGTTGGTGGAATACGGTGGTGGTGGCAGGCAAAACTTTATCTTCATACATGAAAAAAAGGAGGTTAGTGAATGGAGAAGGATGGGGGAGGCTTTGTGGGAGTTTATTTACGAAGGGAGAAGCACCTACAGAAGACCATCAGCGGTGGTGATTCAGCTGCAAAAAGGCTCATATAGGGAGGCGCTGATGCCAGAGCAACCCCGTGAAACAAGAAAAGGGGACAGCGGCATGGAAGCTCAGAGAGGAGCCGCTGCAAGAAAGGGCAACAGACATGGTCCTGGCAGAGTTCCTCATAGGCTCATACTGCACAATGGCAGGGTGGCGGTGGCAGGCCTACTGTCAGCCTGGCAATGGGGGACATACATAGGACGTTGATGGACATGAAGGACAGTTGGTAGGCCTTCAGTTTAAAATAGATTGGTTGATATGGTGCGTAGAGGATAAAGGAGAATCGGGGGTGGGCTTGGAAAGACGTGGGCTTAGTGTGGGCCTAAGAGAGGAGAAAGTTGGCTTAATTGAAACATCAAATGGGTAGGGTAAGAAGGGCTTGGGCCCGGAAGTTGTTAGACCCAACAAAGCTTCAGCAGCCAATGTGGTGGGACAGAGCAGCTCGTGTGGGCCTAGCAAGGCGGGTCAATCATCTGGGCCTCAACCATTGGGGCACAATGCGGGAAAGGAGAAACTCGGGGCCTAGCCTGTATGGAGAATCTGAAAGGGGGGTGACCCACGGCCCCCTACCGGCGGGAGCCTCGCATCCTTGTCGGAAACGTTAGCGGGAGCCCCGCAACCAGCCAAGGAACCCTTGACAGAGGTCCAGAGGGTACCAGCAATGGTGGAGGAGCTGACGACAGTAGTTCTCGAAAGAGATCTGGACTTTTCTGTACCACCGCGTGTCGGGACTCCGGCATATTGTGGCCAGATGCTGCCGACGAACAACAAGGAAGCTCTATCCCTTCCAGCGAAGGCTCTACAGCAGCCTGAGGAGCATATCGAGACACGGGCAGCAAGGAAATTTCACGATGATGCTTTTCCCCTCTCTAGAAATGACGAAGGAGATGTTAATGGGCCATCACAAATGCTTATTCCGATGCAAGGCTATTCTGAGTGGGAGTGTATAAACCTCTTCGGGGAGGAGGCGATGGGGACGACATTGGACTCACAGTGGGTTACTAGAGTGGGGGAGCCCTTACCCCTGAACTGCATGTTACCAAATGAGTCTAGCGTGTCAGATTGGGTTCTGCTTAAGGTGAAGGAAATTCAACATTGTGTGGGGATGGAGTGTGAGGGCTTTGAGGACCGTTTATGGCTTTACTTACTGCCATAGAGGTGGGTCACACTCAACTTAAGAAATCTGGGTCTAAGAAATAAAGGGAGCTAAAGAGACTTACGTGGTCATTGAATTATGAGGGCAGCTCAAGCCAAGATAGATCCAAAGGGAAGGGGATAGTATCTTCTATGTGAAACCCAAAATTGTGTCTTGAAATGTCCGCGAGCTTAACCAGGCCAACAAGCGTCTTCATATAAGAAATTTGCTTCGTGAATGGAAGGCGGACATAGTATGCTTACAAGAAACCAAGCTGAAATTTATTCCAAGAAGAATTGTGAGAAGTATTTGGAGCTATCCATATGTGGATTGGGTGAATCTTGCATCGAATGGGGCTTCAGGAGTATTAGTAACGTGGATAGAAGGGTGGTGGAGAAAATGTAGGACTTCATAGGGGAGTGTACAGTGGCATGTTTCTTTAAGAGTGTGGAAGATAATTTCTTGTGGACTTTTGCAAGTATCTATGGGCCGAACTTAGACAATACTAGAAGATCATTATGGGAAGAATTAGCTAGAGTACATAACTGGTGGGACCTTCCATGGTGAGGTGATGATTTTAATGTTATAAGGTTCTCAAGCGAACGTTCTGGTCCCTGGAGACATTAGGCTGCAACCAGAAATAACAAAAGTTCCAGAATGTATTTTCAACTTGAATCTAGTGGACCTTCCTCTCATGGGGGGTACTTTCACATGGTCTAATACTCAGACTTGGTCTCGATTAGATAGATTCTTAGTCTCGCTGGAATGGAAAATGCATTATCCGGATGTTTGTCAAAAGAGGTTGCCTCGCATTTGTTCGGACCATGTCCCCATCTTGCTGGATTGTGGTGGTATCCAAGGAGGGGCATCAGTATTTTAAGTTTGAAAATATGCGGCTGAATATTGAAGACTTTGTGAACAAAGTAAGGCAATAGCGGTCCTCATACTAGATTCATGGCACCCCCAGTTTCATCCTTGCAGATAAATTAAAAGCTTTAAAGCACGATTTAAAGTTTTGGGATACTCAAAACTTTGGAGACAGGGGGGAACGTAAGAAAACCATGTTGGAGGAGATACAAGAGTTAGAGAGGATACACAAGGATAGGGTTCTTTCACTAGAAGAGATATCTCGGAAGACAGTTGGTTTCAGAATTAAAGAGGGTAACCTCTTTAGAGGAGATCTCTTGGCGCCAAAAATCAATAGCATTGTGGTTGAAAGAATGGGACTGAAGTACAAAGTTCTTTCATAGAGTAGCTAACTCTCATAGGAGAACTTTTTTTTTTTTTTGTTTTTGTGATAGGTAAAAGTAAAACTTTATTGAAATAAAGATTGTCAAAGTACACCGAAATATACAAGGAGCATGTCTAATTACATCTAAGTACTAGTGAGAGAAACAAACAAGTCATGAAAATTGTCTGTATTACAAATAATGGCCGAAGCCAAAGAAAGTAAAGTATTGTAGAAGAATCGCTTCAGCTCATCCAAAGAACGCTCCATGTCTTCAAAACACCTCTTATTTCTCTCTAGCCACACACACCACATAATGCAGCGAAGGATCATTCTCCACACAGTAGCTATTTATGCATTCCCCCTAATTCATGTCCAACACCCCAGAATATCCCTAACTCTTCTAGGCATGACCCAAACCACCCCTATCCTATTAAGAATCTCATTCCATAAACACCTGGCCACCTCACAATGTAACAAGATATGATCCACTGATTCCCCATCACTCTTGCACAAAAAACATCAATTTGTTATGATACGACCACGTTTTCTCAGATTATCCGACGTAAGGATCTGCCCAAGAGATGCAGTCTATACAAAGAAAGCGATCTTAGAAGGTACTTTACAATGCCATATAGCTTGGGAGAACTAATACCATTGAGATGCTAAATATCAATGGTGTGGATTGTATGGAGGCTCCCGTTATTCATGAACATGTTGCTGATTTTTTTGAACATTTGCTTATAGAGCAAGAGGGGTGGAGGCCAAAGCTTGATGGAGTAGCTTTTGAGTTTATTGAGCCGCAGAATGCCTCTTGGTCAGGAGGCCTTTTGAGAAGGCAGAGGTTTATGGTGTGGTAAGAAGAATGGTCAAAGACAAAGCACCAGGTCCTGACGACTTTTCTATGGGATTCTTCCAAACATGTTAGGAGGTAGTGAAGGAGGATCTAATGAAGGTGTTCCAAGAGCTGTTTTCAGCTGGAAAATTTGAGAAAATTATAAATGCCTTTTATTGCATTGATTCCTAAGAAGATTGGGGCATTGGAGGTAAAGGATTATAAGCTCATTAGCCTTGTCAATGGGGTGTATAAGATCATCTCCAAGATGCTTGCAAATTGCTTCGGGGAGGTATTGGGGAAGATCATTATGAAACCACAAAATGCATTTGTAAGGGTAGGCAAATTTTGGACTCAATTCTTAATTACAATGAATGCCTGGATAGCCGACTAAAGTCTGGTTCTACAAGGATCCTATGTAAGCTAGATATGGAGAAGGCCTATAATCACATAAATTGGGACTTTCTACTTTACTTACTGGGGAGGTGCGGATTTGGGGAGAGCTGGTGTTCGTGGATCAGATGATACATTTCAAAGGTGAGATTTTCAGTTTTGATTCATGGCAGTCCAGTTGGTTTTTTTAGCAGTTCACGAGGCCTAAGACAAGCGGATCCGTTGTCTCCACTCCTCTTAGTCATTATTATGGAGGCACTTAGCAGGATGATAACGGCTTTGGTTATGAATGGCTTTGTGGCAGGCTTCTCAGTTGGTGACCCCAATAGGGGTATTATTAACATCTATCACTTATTATTTGCAAATGACACACTAGTATTTTGTGAGGCAAACCAAAACCAGCTCCGGGCACTGAAAGCATTTCTACTATGTTTTGAAGCAGCATCAACTTTGATAAATCAGAGTTAGTGTCAGTTGGTAGTGTTAGCAACATTGGACAATTGGCTAGTACGCTTGGATGTAAGGTTTCCTCTCTTCCATGGATTACCTTGGACTTCCGTTAGGGGTTGCCTCAAGGGCTATATCAATATGGGATACAGTGATCGAGATGACAGAATATAGATTGGCAGGGTGGAAGTGGTTGTACTTGTTGAAAGGTGGCCGGATTACCTTAATCAAGTGTACTCTTTCTAACTTACCAACATATTTCTTGTCTCTTTTCCCAATTCCAGCTAGTGTGGCAGCCCAAATTGAAAAACTTCAACGTAATTTCTTATGGAGTGGTGTGGGGATGAATTCAAATTCCATCTAGTCAGTTAGGACAAGGTATGCACTTCAATCTCCTCTGGTGGGTTGGGAATTAGAAATATGAGAATTTACAATCGGGCCTTACTTGGAAAATGGTTGTGGAGATACAATATGGAATCGGAAGTCCTATGGAAGTCGGTAGCTGATTACAAATATGGCAGTTTGTGTGGGGGCTAGTGGACTAGAGAGGTGAGTGGGGCTTATGGAGTGGGAGTTTGGAAGCACATTAGACGGGTGGGGGTTTTTATTCGCCATACCAAACTGATGCTAGGAGTGGGCTCTAGAATAAAATTTTGGAGTGACATATGGTGTGGAAATAATGCCCTAAAGGACTCCTTGAGGAAGCACAAGGTGATTATACTAGATTGGTGCTACATGTGTAAAAAATCCGGCGAGACTGTGGATCATCTCTTACTACATTGCAAGATTGCTAGAGCGTTGTGGAATGAAGTATTCAGCCGAGAAGAGTTAGCTTAGGTAATGCCCACCTCAATGGTTGAGTTTTTGGCCAGCTGGACACATCCTAGAGGTATTCCACAAATCAAAGCCTTGTGGAAGATGTTACCTATCTATATTATGTGGTGCCTGTGGCAGGAGCGAAACGAACGGACATTTGAAGATAAGGAGCGTTCTTGCTTCTATTGCTACGACCTAGATAGGTCTTATCCATCTATGGGCCATAGCTATAGACTTTAATGGCCTTGATTTTCATGACTTACTTGTTTCTATTGCTACGACCTAGATAGATCTTATCTCTTGTATACAATCTTGTGTACTTAGACTATGCAGATCATCATTAATAGGAATGTTTACTTATCAAAAAAAAATTGACAAGTATTAATTTCCAGTTCCTAACTAGGTGTAATCACATGTATACTTCATGTGTACTGGGGTTATGCTTATTTCTATATCAATAAAATATATTATTACTTATTAAAAAAAATCTACAGACTAAAACAAAAAAGTTGATAGTTCTAGGTCGAAATATAAATCTAACTGGAACTTCTAGGACCAGAATCATAAGATTTAAGAGTCAAGCAGAAAGAACCATGCAAACAAAAAGTGTAATTTGATCACTAACAGCCACATCCAACAATTGGATCAATCAATACCAATTTGTTTCTGAGCTCCCTTTCTCTTAGATTTGGAGGACGAACGGGTTTTCTTCCTCTCAACTTCATTAACTTCATGAGAAGATCCTTCCTTCATTAGCAGCGCTTCTGATTGCACCAGACTCTCAGTTCTTTCAAAAATAAGGCGTCGGAATATCAAATCTTTGGATGGAAAAAGACGACTAACAGCAGCATCAACGTTTTCATAAACCACGTCTTCAACAACTATTGGCCCACTTAATGAAGATGAGACCTACAAAACAAAGGCAGGTGCGAGGGATGATGCGATTGTTATGTTTCAAATTTTCACAGAAAAAACAAATAGCTCCAGGATGATCAAATTAACAGTCAAATAATAGGTTCGCACTGCAAATCAGGGACAGCTGGAAGATGGGAAGTCAGCTCCCTAGTGGAGGCCAAGAAATCACTAGTGTCATTTCAAGAGATGATAAATTTCACAGCCAATGATGAGATAGTGAGTGCTATTATCATTTCCCATGAGATTTTAATATGAGGGCCTATCATTTCCGGCATTGTATGATTTGAGCGACCAACATTTCAGCACTCTATGATCTCTGATTGAAAGAAACAGAGAAATGCCAGTCATATACATTTTATGACCACCACTTCTTTTTGTTCTTTTTGGGCACTTGCATTCAGAAATGTTTTTGAATTGATCCGAGGTAATCAGACTACCCTCCTTGCAAAGTTAAACAATGGATGAGCGCATTAATATACAGCCATTACTAATACTGAAAGGTTGGACATCAACAGTTGATCAAAATTGTCAATCACCGCCAGTATTTCTATGATGAGGAAAAGGGGTAGAAGGTTCATACAGAGTCCCAAGCTACTAGGAAGAATTGAAATCAGGCAGAGGGTATAACCAGACAAACAAAACAGCTGCTTATACTAGGTTAAGCATTGGTTTACAGGATGGATGCTAATTTATATTCATCAAAGCTTGCCAAATTTGCAAATGGTAAGCAAGAATAACAGAAATATGTATAACTAACTTCAGGTCCATACTTGTTCAAAGAAATTCAAGATTAACTAGCACGCATTATAAAAGCTGAGAGATGTTTGCCTCTTCTTGAAGGTGAATAACTAACAGTAATGGCTTTTGAATTTTTCTTCAGGGCATGCAGAACAAGCTTCAAATAAAACAGAATAATCAAAAGAGTTTTAACACCTTGTTAATAACATTCCGCCGCTTGATCCCATCGCTTGCCATCATGAACCTGCAGAAATAACCACCGAATGGAAACATATATGAAACAGGATGTATACAATAGGTCAACCATGAATGCTTATCAAAACCAGATTTCTTAGTCGTAGCAAGCATTTGTCTCAGAAAACACTTCATAAACTAAAGATTTCAAAATACATCCGTAACAGAATTCATATTACTGGTAGTAATCATAGTACTAACTTAAGCAAGTTGTTGGGACAACGAAAACTAATTAGAGGTTTTAGAATCAAATGGAAACAATTAATATTAGTATGAGTGTATATGGCATGAAAGAAATGGCAGGAACTTTGAAGATAAGGAACGTACATTGGAGGAACTTGGAAGATTATTTTTCAACACTTTAGTTCTCTGGGCTATTGCGTTAGACTTTGATGGGCTTAGCATTCATTATTTCCTTGTATCTATTTCTAACTCAGTGTTTTCTCTTGCATGCATCCAGTGTACTTGGGTTACGTCCATTCCTCTATAAGTATTAATAAAATTTCTTTTACTTCTAAAAAGCAATTACTATTACAATTGAACATGCATCAAGACAACAACATCCTGGCAAAAAAGACAAATGCAAATTATGTAAGTAACCTACGGAATTTGAGCTCCATTGTCATCTTCTCTAGGTGCCAACCGTTTAACCAGTGGAGACAAATCCTTCTGGGGAGATAACAAACAGTATATTAGTAAATAACTGCAACAATAGTTATAATGCTGCAATGATAAGCATCATCATATACAATGGAAGCAACATATTGATTTTAGTGGCATGAACTTTCATGAGTTTCTTGTATCGCTAAACTAGCACTCACAGGCACTGCTCTAATAAATGTCCAGTATACTTGGGCTCTTGCATATTCTTATGATCAATAAAATTTCGTTTAACAACCAAAAGAAATACAATGGAAGCAACATATTACCTGAATGTCATCCATGCTGGCATTACTGTGGCTGGTGTCTAAAAAAACCTTCATTTGGCACATAAAATTTCATTGAGACAAGTTACTTCAAATAATACACAAATGTTTTTAAAATAATATGCTATGAAAATGCAGATCAAAGATACTATAATTGTTATGCAGAAAGTACCATTATGAGACGAGCTGCCTTTGAGCTTTCAACTACCATCCATTGTCCTTCTTCTGAAGAGAATAGCCATTCATGAGCCCGAGTCTGAAATCTAACATACAGTTACATACTTCAAAAAAGAACAACTACTGCCCCATTTGGGTTCACCTAAAAAAGTACAAGAGACCCATAAAGCAACAACTACAATAGTATCCATATAGGTTTAAAATGCACTGCCATATCCTTGCGTACTTGACCAAACAAATAAACCGGAAACCAATGGCACAATAATGAAAATGAAAACAGATAAAGATACCGTCAAACATTTTTTTTATTGGCACCGGGTGTCCAGAAACAAAGTCCCAACCAATCCCGGGGGTGCACAAGCCCACGGCAATGAGTTTCCCGCAAGTGCACCTCGGGTAGTTCAAGGGGAAATTCCCCTAGTCCAATGGCCCCTAGAAATTGTTTGCACCCAAGAGGATTCGAACCTTAGACCTGGAATGAGCATACCACCAAGACCAAGACCCTTACCACTTGAGCCAACCCCTAGGGGTTGAAGTAAAGCAATTTATGTTGACATACTTAGTACAGCAATCAGATGTCAGACTACCAATAAATTCACACCAATTACACCTCCCAACAAGGCATAGTCAATTTGACAGATGAAAGTTCTGATAAGTAATGCAAATTTAATAAAAGCATATTGGGGCACAACCCAAGTACATAACAAGTATACAAAAGGAAACAACCAGCTAGCTAGAAGAAAAAAAAGAGCAGGAGTCTTTGCAAATTTTACAAAAAATAAAACCAGTTGAGATATTAAATAGATAATGTTCCACAACACATTGACAAAATTAATTTAAGTTTGACACTTCAGGGACTATCGCGATAAATTTGTAGTTAGAATTTGGAACAGTTCACAAGAAACCAGGTAAACTAAAAGCTCAAATTAGGTGCTACTCAAAAAGGGCAACTGAGGGCATGATGATGAAGAAGAAGAAGAAGAAGATTTATGTGTGACAGTCTCGCTCTTGTGAGTGATAAAACACCAACTAGATATGCCACGACAGACCTTAGGCACAATAAAAACCCCACAATGATAGACGAATGGACCAGACTGCTGCTGAGCATCCAGAAGTACAGCTCTATAACTGCTCCCTTTTCCACCCATAGTAAGCTCGAACCGACGACCTTGGCACAGTTTTGTAAGATCGCCTTTAACTCCAAGTTGCAGGTCTTCAAGTGAGTACAATAGATCAGAACCATTGGAGTATCCTCGTCGAACTCGGTTCTCATTTTCAAGAGCTTCATGAAGTCCACAAGCCTAAAACCAGATCCAGCAACTTTTATAAAGCTTTCAAGAAATTTTTTTCTCACATTTCCAAAATAGACATTATGTTCAAGAGTAAATTAAAAAATAGCTCCCCCTACTACCATCAGGTTTAAAGGGCTTAACACAGGCCAAAACCTATTGTTGGACAACTGCTACACTCCACTGTGTAAGCAATTTTGCTATATGTTCATACATGACATCTAATGGAATACTTTATCCTGCACAAGAGAAATGGAAGCCAGTTATTATACCTGATTCCCATTACAATCAAGAGAAGAATTATTGAACAATGACGATATCTCGAGCAACGTAGTAGACATCTCTTTCTCGGCAACCACCATAAACGTTCTAAGGCTAGGCTTACTGGATGGTTTCTGAGGGATGGCCTCAACACTCATTTTCCACCCAAATCGTAATTTAGAGAAAAGCAAACCTGAAAAGGTTGGAATAAGCACTATTAATTTTGCAGAACAGTCACAACAAGCTGAGTACATTCACCAAATATGCAACCAACATCAAAAGCAAGAGCTGCAAATAATTTTCCATTTCAATGATTTATTTAAGGCCCATATTCAACTTAGGCAAGATGCATAAATATCACTATTTCCTTGAAGAGACCTAAAATGTTAAAGCAAGAATAAGCAAAATAATAATGGGTTTTTACTTTATTGCTAAAATAAAGCTCCAGAACAGTACCTAAAACATGGGATTCAGCCAAGGTAAGGCAAATAAATTTTCCCCCCGATTTCAGAATTCTCTTCACCTGAAAATGAAATCCTCATTGTATATCATAACAAAAGAATGGCTATCTTATTTCCAATTAAACTAAATTGCCAAATGCATACAATAGAAAGATATGTGTCAAAAAATGCTCCAAGCAAAGACCAGGATACCTCTGATAAATATTGATTCCCCAGCTTAGGGCCATGCTCTGGTTCCATCAAAGCATCCAATCCGCCTTTATCAAGAACAGCGTCGAAAGTCTCATCCATGAACTGTAAATTAGCAAGAACTTGAGGAAAAAAAAAAAAAGAAGGACAAGAAGAAGAATCTTATTGTCATAAAACATGGCAAGAATCTTATGAAAAATTATTCAATTAAGATGCAAAGTTTATGAAAATCATTTAGCCAATACAAACAGCCAAATAAAACCATCAAAGATGTGTTGTAGCAAGAAAGAAACCACTACAAAGGCAAACAACCATCTCTCTTGCAGCAGAAAACAATGGCTACCAACGGGGTTGGGCAAAATGTCTGAAAAACTGACCCTGCCAACTGACCCTAGTTTCCAACGTAGGTCGCTGAGTAAGAAATCAGACAAGTTAACTTGGTCAGTTAGGAAGGTGGGTGCGGAAAGCACCACTACAGACCCAAGTAATGGTGATGTTACCTATTTGATTTATAGGGTTTTGAGTTTTAGCCAGCCATGCTGTCATCCATTGTCGCTCTTGATCTTCAAAGCTTCTTTCAATCCTCTCCCTCCAAATGCACCACCATAGGCATATTGGGACCATCTTCCATATGGATGCAATTTGAGAGTTGCCCCGAATGCCTATCCAAGAAGCGAGGGGTCGCTTACCCTTCTCGGCATCACCCAAGCTAGTCCCAACCAAGTGAAGACTTCATTCCACAAAGTCATGGCAATCTCAAAATGAAGTAGGAGATGGTCAACAGAGTCTCCGCTCTTCTTGCACAGACAACACCAATCCATGACTATGATTCGACGTTTCCTCAAGTTATCTAGAGTGAGGATCTTCCCCCAAAGAAGTCGTCCATACAAAAAAAGTTGCCTTTAGAGATGCCTTCGTCTTCCAAATGCTCTTCCATGAAATGGATTTGTGTGGACATGTCAAGGTAGAAAGAGAGGGTTGTGAATGTCCCTTTCTTAGAGGGGCACCAAAAAGTCTTGTCTTCCACTCCCCCCGACAAACGGATGGAATACACCGAGTCAAAGAACGCCGAAAAAACATCAACTTCCCAATCTTGTGCTTCTCTAAGGAATTTAACATTCCATTGGGGAATCCCATTGGAGATGATTAGTTGGTCCGCAATCGAGGCTTCTTTCATCCATGCTAGAACATAAACTTGTTGATAACTTTCCTTGAGTGCCCTATCGCCACACCATACATCATGCCAAAACTTGACCTTGGATCCATTACCCATAGTAAAGCGGATATTTCTTGCATATGTATCCTAACCTCTTATTATATGCTTCCACAGCCCCACTCCATAAGGCACACTCACCTCATTAGAACACCATCCTCCCCATGGTTCTCCATGTTTCAATTCAATGACGGTTCTCCACAAGGCCCGTTCATAGTGATATCTCCATAACCATTATCCAAGCAAGGCTTTGTGTAAAGATGCCAAGTTCCGAATACCCAATCCTCCTTTAATGGGAGAGCGTACTGTGACCCATTTCACCAAGTGAAATGTAAACTCATCATTTATCCACCCCATAAGAAGTCACATTGGAGTTTCTCCATGCGATAAGCCACCTTGGTGGGGAGCGAAAATAATGAGAGGAAGTTGGCAAATTGGAGAGAGTGCTTTTGATTAGGGTAACCCTACCACCTTTAGATAAATACATCATCTTCCAACTAGCTAATTTCATCTCCAGTTTTTCTAGAACAACATCCCAAATAAATTTCAACTTGAACCTAGCACCCAACGGGAGGCCAAGATATTTCATGGGCAGCTACGATATCTTGCATCCGAAAATAGAAGACATGCTCTCCACATTAGGAACATCCCCCACCGACACTACTTCGGATTTGACCAAGTTCACCTTCAACCCTGATGGCTAATACAGCTTCAAAGCATAATAAGAGAGCCCTCAAAGCTCGAGTTTGTTCATGGTTGGCCCCACAAAAGATTCAGGTATCATCGGCGAATAATAGATGAGATATGTTGAGAGAGCTAGTAATTGCCTCCCCCACTAAGATCTAGATATGAACCCACCCTCCACAACACCTAAAATCATCTTACTAAAAGCTTCCATTACCAAAAAAAAAAAAGAGTAAGGGAGAAAGATGATCACCTTGTCTCAATCCTCGTGAACTTTTAAAGAAGCCTTTTGGCATACCAGTTACCAATATAGAGAAACAAGCCATAGTAATGATGGATCCAAGTACACCATTTTGTACCAAAGCCACATCTCTTGAGCATGTAGAGTAAAGGGAGGTTTGGGAGTTGAGATGAGAATTTTGTATTTTATTTTAAAGTTTAAAATATTATTTTTTAGTTTTGGGATTTGAAAAAGTTGTATTGGGATTTGAAAAAGTTGAATTGTTTATTATATTTTATATAGGGATTTGAAAAATGTGTAATGATGAGCTGAGATGAGATGAGAATTCTTGACCCCCAAACCTGCCCTAAGAATCTCCAGTTGGCATGATCATAGGCTTTTTCATGAATTCCTTGATTCACTAAACTAATACGCTTAGGCATTGCTCTTGTATATGTCTCATATACTTGTGCTCTTGTGTGCTCTTTTGATCACTAAAACTTTGTTTACTGATCCAAAAAAGTATACTCAATAAGTTTTTTCCTTCTAATTTTGGGCTTTTTTCCATCCTTCTAATTGCTAATATTTAACCTCTCAAAAGGTCTTGTTTTTCCTTCTTCCTTTTTCTTTTTCATTAATCGAAAACCTTTATTCCACGCATACAATTTATGGTTTGCAAAAGCACCTAATCAGTATGTCCTTTGAATTGCTTTGCCACCATAAAGTAACTCTCTCAACTCTAGGTACTGTCATGATATACAGGACTACATTATTAAGCCCTTTTAAACCTAAAATCTACAAAAACAAGATTCTGCAACAACAGGCAAGCACATTTTCTGATACACTCAACTCATAATTCAACCACACAAATTTGCATATGAGATTATAAAAACTCATGCATTTTCAAGCTGAAATGTTCAAACAGGAACAAAAGAGCAAATAGATATTTTCGACACACAGCCCATAATCACCAACTACTGAATTGGCATAAAGAACCATCGACCTAGATACCAACAGAGTACCCAAATCTACATATGCATCGACACAAAACTTTAGAGCACGAAACAAGCTATACAGGAACAAAGGCGCATTTTGATACATTCATCTAATATATCAACTAAATATAAAATTAGAAATAACCACGATCGTTCTTCAACATTAGCAACACAAATGCACAAAACGATTCAAATATACTCCTAGATACCGCACCTGCATGCTGGTCATGTCCATGACGCGCCACAGCATGCCGGGCCGTTCCCGCACATTGCGACGCAACATGTCGGAGATGACAACCTTGGAGAAGTCGAGATTGGTGATGCCCTTAAACCCGGCATCGTAGAGGTGCTCGGAGAGGCGGGAGTTGCCGCAGCCAGGTACGAGTATCTGCGGGGAGGACGTAGCCACCGATGCGGCAGAAGACGGTGAATGTGCCTGGAGTTGGTCGAGGTGAGAGAGGAGTGGGGCTCTGAGCTCGGGCCACTCTGCGTACCACTCGAAGGAGTCGTCTCTACCTCTGATGGTGAAGAATTTGTCCCAGTTCTCCTTGCTGGTGAAGTCCCCCAGGGTTCCGACGAGGTCCTCCATTACGCTTTTCTTCCCCATTACGATTTTTTTTTATTTTTTAATTTATTTTTTTAGCTACCTCAGATTTCTGAGTTGAGGTCTTGTGCGTTTCTAGGGTTTTTGTAGGGTATACGAGAGCGAGGGCCTGAACTTCTCGACTCGTTTAGAACTCGGTGCTCGGGTTGGTTTTCGGGTCTAGCCGTACGGGTTGAAAAGGTGGTGCCTTATTGAATAATATGGATAATTTTATTATTTGAATTTAGAGATGAGTTGATATGATTTTAAATAAGTTAAATAAAATATTATTTTTTAATATTATTATTATTTTAAATTTTAAAAAAATTAAATTATTTATTATATTTTGTGTGAAAATTTAAAAAAATTGTAATGATGATATAAGATGAGTTGAGGTGAGTTTCCAATCCAAACTGGGGCTTATTCTTTCAACATGTGATAAACACAACTTTTTAATAAAGCAATACATGTCAATTTTTTCGGTTAGATTTTTGAAAAAAATCATGTACTTTTTTTTTTTTTAAACAAATACCTCATACTCATTCATCACTAATAGAATTTCGTAGTTTTTCTAATTGGATACATGGTTTTAACCAGTCTGGGCTATCCTCTATCCATACAATCTTCTCTTCACATTGAAGTGCAAACTTAGCTAGTTTATGTGCAACGATTTTACACTCTCTAGGATTGAATTGCAGTTGCCATCTCTGTCTGTCTCTACATTTCAATTTTATGTCTTCAAAGACTTGTCCATACCAAGCGCAACTCTCCTTACTAGATTGCACTTTCTTTATAATCTTCATTTCATCTCCTTCCAAAACATATGTCTGAATACCAAATTCCTCACAAAACATGATAGCTCTCCATAAAGCATTAGCTTCAGCCAACACAACAGATTTGACATTTTCCATGGCATACACATAGAAGCAATAACTTCCTCTTCACAGTCCCTAACAACTATACCAGCTCCCATCTTCATCGTGGACTCCTCAAAACCAGCATCCCAATTTACTTTGTACATTAATTGAGGTGGAAGTTTCCATTTAACATTTCTATAAACTGGTCTAGAAGCAGAGAAAACAGTTCTATTGATACCCTTAGCCAAAGTATACGCCTCTTGATCTGTCTTAGTAGCTTTTATCACCTCAATTGGATTTTGAAAAGTGTTCTTAAAAACCCATCTATTTCTTCTCTTCCACAACTTCCAAAAAATAAAAGCCATGCATTCTAAGTTAGTCTTTTGTAATTTATGGTATAATGCAACCCACGTGACAATAAAATCTTCATCTCTGCAATTACATTTCTGTACTTTACTCAATGTCTCAATCCACACCTCAAAACTTGCTACACAGCTCCACAGCACAAGCCCACTGGTTTCCTCTACCTGCTCACATATTGGACAAACCTCCGATTCTATAATTTTTCTTCTAAGCAAATTACCTTTTGTTGGCAAACAATCAGTGAGAGCTCTCCATAAAAATACCTTTATATAATTAAGGACATTAAGCTCCCATAAACTCTTGCATATTTGATTTTTCTCTGTGATAACAGATTGCTCACCCCCAAGTTTTTTTTTAATTACCATTGCTACATAATATGCACTATTCACTGTGAAGGGTCCTTCTTTGGTAGGTCCCCAATATAGCATGTCCTCCATTCCCATTCTACTAATTCTGGTATAGCATGTACAATTTGTCCTTCTTCTGCACTGAAAGTTTCTCTAACCAGATTATGATTCCATGCCTCATTTTCCTCATCAATTAACTTAGCCACCATAGCTTCCCTTCCCAGTTTTGATATTGAAGATTGAATAGTATATGATGAAGGAGTTGGCAGCCATTTATCCCTCCATATTTTGATCTGTTTCCCATTACCTATTCTCCATCTCATTCCTTCTCGAACCAAATCTCTAACTTCCCACAAACTTCTCCATATATATGAAAGACCACAGCCAAGTTTAGCATCTGTAATTGAACCATGCCCAAAATATTTTTCCTTCATGATAGTAGCTGCAAAAGAGTCAGTTCTGGTTGCTAACCTCCACACCTGTTTTGCTAGCACGGCCTTATTAAAACACTTTATATCCCTAAACCCCATCCCCCCTTCACTTTTTGAACTGCTCATTCCCCTCCATTTCCTCCATTGGATTCTATTATCATTTTTTAAGTGTCCCCGCCAGAATTTTGCTATGAGTGATGAGATTTCTTTACATAATACTTTAGGAAGCGTGAAAACACTCATAGAATAGGTTGGGACTGCTTGCAAAATAGATTTTATAAGAACCTCTTTCCCTGCTTGTGTCAAAAAACTGTTTTTCCAATTGCTTATCTTTGCCCATACTCTCTCTTATAACTCGAAAAGATTTATACTTGGATCTACTTACAAAACTAAGTAAATCCAACTACTTCTCAAAATCATCACTACTACTTGCTCCAATCACCCCTACCAGATAGTTTCTTAATTGTTGTGGAGTATTTGAGCAAAAAAATACTTAAGTTTTTTGTTTATTTAGTTTGTCTTGAGGCAACTTCATAAAAGGCCAAAATAGTCTGTAGCTGTCTCCACTTATATGTTTTTTACTTGCAAAAAAGGATGCAATCATCAGCAAACATTAGATGGCTAATAGGGGTTCCACTTCTTGCAACTTTAATTCTTTTCACCAATCCAGCTAACTCAGCATGTTTAATCAAATAACTCAACCCCTCAGCACACAAAAGAAATAGGTAAGGAGACAATGGATTTTCTTACCTAAGTCCTCTTGTTGATATGATTTTATTTCCAGGTTGACCATTCACGAGCACAACATATTGTACTAAAGATACACATTGCATAATTAGATTAATCCATCTGTCATGGAATCCTAGTTTTAGCATAATAACCTTTAAGTACCCCCACTCCACTCTATCATATGCTTTAGACATATCCAATTTAATTGTCATACTTCCATTCTTACCTTTCTGTTTATGCTTCATTGTGTGAAGGGCCTCATAAGCAATAACTATGTTATCTGTTATCAGTCTTCCAGTAATGAATGCACTTTGGTTTTGAGAGATTATTTTAGATAGGACCAACTTCAGTCTATTTGCAAGAGTTTTGACAATAAGTTTGTAAAACACATTATAAAGACTTATTGGCCTAAACTCTCCTACTATCACAGGGTTCTTCACTTTTGGAATCAATGCTAAATAAGTGAAGTTACACAATTGATCCAATTCTTCACTATTTAAGAAATGCAATGCATCAACACATACATTTTCCCCTACAATATTCCAATACTCTTGATAAAAGGATGCCCCAAAACCATCTAGACCAGGAGATTTGAAAGGGGTCATTTGTTTTAAAGCTTGCTTCACTTCCTCTCTAGTATAAACCGGCAATAGATCATTATTCATTTCACTAGTTGCCTTCTGTTGTAGTGATTCCACCCCTTTGTTATATCCTCCTCTGTGGGCTGAGTAGAATTATAAACTTCCAGAAAGTACTGCTGAAAAGTTTTTGTATACCCCACTAATTTGTTCTTTGCACAGATTTTTTGCCCTTAATTTTAACAATCCTATTTCTCTTATATCTTTGTGTTGTACAAGCGTGAAAAAAACCAATTTTTCTGTCCCCACATGCATACCAATACATTTTCGCTCGTTGCCTCCATTTTATATCCTCTTCCAACAATAATAGCCCCACCTCCTTCTATAAACTTTTTATTCTCTTACTATTATCACCACAACCCTCATCTTGAAGTCTTTTTAATAAAGAAGTTTGTCTTTTAACACCTTGTCTGCCTATTATAATTCTTACTCCACTGCTGCAGTGACTTACAACACAGGTTCAAAGATGCTTGTACTGAGTTGGCTCCACTTCTCCAGTTTTCTACTATCACCTCTCTACACTACTCTTCCTTACTCCACCATGCCTCAAATCGAAATTACTTATTCCTCACTGATTGCCCTCCCATATCTTCCCTAGCAGACAAAAGTAAAGGTTTGTGATCAGAACATCTTGCCACTAATCCTTCCACTGATGCTTGACCATAAATCTATTTCCATCTCTTATTTGCAAAGGCTCTATCCAGTCTTTCATTTGTACAGCTTCCTTCTCCCTGATTATTACTCCAAGTAAATCTATCTCCCTTAAATCTCAGATCATATAGTTCATTAACCTCCACTGCATTTCTGAAAGAAGCCATCTGATTTTTAGATCTTGATCTCCCCCCCTCCCAATTTTTCATTCTTAAATAAAATCTCATTCAAATCTCCAATAATACACCAAGGATTAGGCCTTTCATTAATTGTTGTCAATAAATCCCATGAATGTTGCCTCAATCCCACTTCTGAATAACCATAGAAACCTGTCAACTTCCACTTACTTATGATTTGATCATCATATAATGATGGGCACCAAGATGGACCTAATCTTAAAGATTCTTTGCAAGTTTCAGATGGGTCAATTACAAGGTCAAGAGCCAAGAGGATCGTGGAGGCAATGCAAAGATTGGTACAATCCACTTAGGATGAGTCTAGCAAGAGCCCATTATTCAAGATGGGCTTAGAGGATGAAGATCCATTTTTGATTCATTTGATACAAGTTATGAAAGAAGGTAACAACATGACTTAAAGGTCTTGGGCACTTGAAGGCTTTCAACTTTTTAATTCATTTAAAGATTTATTTTATTGGTTTAGAATAATTGGGCTTGAGGATGCTTCGCTCACATATGTTTTATTTTGTTGAACTGGGGTTTCAAGAAGTATTGTAGCGAACTAGGGTTTCAAGAAGTACTGTAACCGAGTTACTATAACTGTGGCACTATTCATTCAGAGGTTTTTCTGGAAGAAATGACTTTATTTTGGCTAGGATTTTAAATAGGTTTTGGTTTAAATACTCTTTGTAGCCTCATTTTAAGGTTAGACAATATTGAATTTTCATTATGAGTTGAGTTTACTTCTCTTATTCTTGATTGAACTTTTAAACTTATCAAAGGTAAATCACAACATTTGTGGTGTTGCTCCATGTAATTTGGGTTCTTGAGAAAGATTCTTTAACGGGTCTAGATTTTAATATAATCTAGGTTCTTGAAACGAGTTCTCAACTGGTCTAGATTCTCCATCCATTGACTTGATTTTGGTTTTCTTGGGTGAGTTTCAAATTCATTGTGGGTTCAAAGGATTCCATTTCTTCGGGTTCATATCATACAACCACCCACTGATATGTCTATGTGAGTAGTTTATTAGTTCAAATTCTACATAATCCCTCCACAAAACAGCTATGCCACCACTTCTCCCTATAGGATCCACACCAAAACATCCATCAAAACCAATTTTTCTTCTAACTGCATCTAGCTTATTTACTTTCAAGTAGGTTTCCATAAGGAAAATTACTTTTGGGCACTTATCCTTCATAAGCACGTAAAGGTCATGAACTGTCTGAGGGTTTCTAAGCCCTCGACAGTTCCAACTTAAGATTTTCATGATTCTCAGTAGGGCTGCTTCATAGCCTCTGCTGATATTAGTTGATAAGCTTCAGGCTTTTTCTTCCCAGCCCCTCTCAACTTCTTACTAGGAACCTGATTTTCCCTCTCATCTGAAAGAGATAATCCTGCTCTTTTGCCTATCCCATGACCACTGCCAGAATTTTGTATTGAAGCAGCCTTGCCTTTATCTTGTCTCTTCCATTTCCCTTTAGGTTCACCAATTTTATTCTTGCCAACTCCATTTCCTACCTCAAATGATGCTTAAATAATATTGTCCTAAAAAATAGGTACATAATCCAAAATTTCTCCTATTCCTTCCTCTCTGTTAGAAAGTAATTGCATTTCTTTACCAACCTATAATTGGTCCATTGTATATTTTGAAGTAGACACATGACTATCACTTCTTTTTATCTCATTTTCCACAGCTTCAATAAGCATATTAGTTGTATTAGAAATACCTTCATTTTCCATATAGTTCCACCTTGCCTTAGCTACAGCCTTATTCATATCAGTAGGCATAAAATAATCTACTATCTTAGTATCTTCACTAACCAACTCCACCATCCCATGCTACTGCTCACCCTCATATTCTAGTGACCCTTCAAGATAAACATGTTGCTTCAATAACATACCTCCCTCATCAATGGACCCCTTTCCTCTATCACTCGAGGTTTCACCAGAATCAGTTATGGTTCTAAAACCTTTTCTCCTTGTACCCGACTCTGCTTTGAGCCATGAACCATACTGATTTTCATTCTTACTAAATATTTAGTTTCCATTACTATGTGAGCAACCTTGAATACCATGATAAAACTTTCCACAGTTAAGACAAATTCTAGGTAGTTTTCATATCTAATAGGCACCCACATATTTTTAGACCCAACCTTAATAGTTCTGCCTCAAGCCACTGTCCTCTGCAAGTCCAGGTTCATCCTAACCCTTAGGTATTCACCCCATTCCACATCATTATCTTAGACATCCACATCCAAAACTTTCCCAAGTGTCCTACCAATTAATTCTCTATACTTACGATTCATACAACAAAATGGTAAGTCATGAAATTGAATCTAGAAAAACTCAAAATTGAACTCCATGGTATGGGGTTGTATCATGCTATTGAAATTCTTCAAAATAAAGAGGTTTGCATCAAAGAACCAAGGCCTCCCAACCATCACTCTATGGCAATCACTGGCGTTTCAAAGGATATAACAAAAGTATTGGCTCTTAATTCCGCAAACTTTACTGCCTTGTTAACTTTCCATATTTTAAGCATAGTCAATTTCACCACTTCTTTGCTCAAGTATCTTTCAGTTAAAACCTTCCCAACTAAACTCCTATTTTCTTTTCTTTCAAGCCTTCCCACTTTTCCTCTTGTATCGTTATCCCCCGTTGTTCCTCATCATTCAATTTTAGTTTATTCCAAACTGCCTCAAGTTCCTCCATCACTCACTACACCTCACAAAAACACTATCTTGTTTGAGAGAATCAAACAAATAGCACTGTTCTCACCTCAACTCAGTGGGAGCAGAGAGACTTGCACTCCACCTCTTCCTGTCGGTTTCTAGAGAAAGAGAGAAGACTCCCTTTTTTCCTTTAAAAAAAATCATATACTTGATAGACTAGGTTGAAATAAAACTCTATTCTAATGTTATTTTCACAATCTATGATTTAAAATAAAAAACAATCTAAGCGATGAAAAGTGCCGCATCTATAAAATGAGATGAAAGTGTAACAATGGTATATTATATAACATTACTCTTTTTGTAAACTTGCATTTTTTTGTGTTTAGTTTTTAAATGATAAATATATAGATATGTGATACGAGAAAAATATTCATGATAGTAATCTAAATCCACTTCTTTAAATAAACAAATTTACTTTTGCACTTCTTTATCCCACTGGAAATCAAACTTTGATGATTGTTCGTGGATGATTTGCATTTAGAGTAAATCTATTTATCATCCCATATCCTTCAACCCTTTACCATCACCTTACATGACATTATGCCCCGTCAAAACCCAAGGACATCTACAACTACAACTACAAAGATAACTTACAAAAGTAAATCTACAAATTGACATGATTTTATATGATATGTTATATCTATTTTACAATAAATGAACAAACTGACAAAGAAAAGGAAATGGGTGGTGCGGTGCATGCAGTTGGTCGTCGTCCTCTAGTGAGTCTCATAGCTAGCTGCTAGAAGAATAGGCCTACGTAAGAAGACATGAGATCGAGTCTCGATCATTGTGGTGTGGAGCCCTCGACGGTGGTTCGGTGCCGCTCTACGGTGTTGGTGTGTACATCCATGGCAGTGAAGGAAAAGTTAATGCAGGGAAATAGAAGGAACGATGACACACAAATTTAAGTGGTTCGACATAATGCCTACGTTCACGAGGCTTTTGGGGAGGGAAAATCTATTATAATATACTTGTTTTACAATCTCTCATGATCTTTCATCCTCGTTGTTCAATAAGGATCATATGTCTATTTTTTAGAGTAGACTTTGTCGTTGGTGCTCTGGTTGCGAGGTTGAAGAAGCTTTTGGGGAAGTTGAAGTCTAGCAATTTGGAAGAAGTCTCCAAGGAGAAGCCCATTTGAAGTTGTCTATTCCCTCAATTTTATCCTCTGTCCAGCCTTCCTTTATGTCACATCTCATCTCCTCTCCTTTATGTCTCATCCTCTATTTTCCTCCTGACACCCTTTTACTTCTTTGGTCGTTTATCCCCCCATTCCTTTTCTCTTTCTTCCCTCATTCTAGTGTCTTTTAGTAGGGGTCATTTGATGGGCTGGACTTGATTTATTTGGGCCTATGATATTTTATCCCCTTCATTTGCCTGTGATTCTAAAGGTCGACTTGCTCCAAAAGAAGGCATTGATAATCTTCAAGATAAAATATGTGATAGAAATAGTCCATAGAAATCTATAGAAAAATAAATTTCAGAAGCGAGTCCCTGATTTTATGTTTCTCTTGCGTTAAGCGATAAAGATTTCTAAGCACAAGAATAGGCGAGAGATGTACTCGACCTTGTGGCGTGCAAGCATAGAGCTCTACTTTGGCAAAAAATAGGCTGAACCGTGTAAGGTGCAAGAAAGGAGCTCGGCTTTAAAGGGAGATAGGCTCGACCACGTGATCGCGAAACTAGTCTTTTATGCGCGCGAGGGTGGTCTGGCAGTCAAGTGACTTGCTCCCCTATTTGAGCGGCTAGGAGGCCGGGAGGTCCCCGACCTTTCCCACCTGTTGACTCATTATGAAAGTGGTGATAAGTCTGGCAGTTGAAAAGCTAAACCTGCCTCTTTATCGAGTCGGAGGTCGAGCAGTTTGTAATAATGGATTTGCCTTGTTGACATGGCAGAGGACGAATAGTTCATAAGACTGGACTCACCTCGTCGACCCTCCTAGTCATAAGGGAGGTTGAGCACACCTCGTGGACACTCGTAGACATGACGAAGGTTGCGTAGTTCATAAGACTAGACTCGCCTGGTTGACCCTCTTAGACGTAAGGGAGGTCGAGTTATGCTAGAGGTCGAGCAGTTCGTAAAACTGGACTCGCCTCATTGACCCTCGTAGATGTGAGGGAGGTCAAGCAGCTTGTAAGACTGGACTCGTTTCTTTGACCCTCGTAGACATGAGGGAGGTAGGTAGTTGGGGCATTTGACCGTGCTATAGAAGCCAAAAACCAATTAGTGTAGATAATTTCTAACCACAAGTGTGAGATTTGCGCATTTGAATAATCTCGTTAGAGTATGGCGAAGGTTTGAGATATGCCGGCGAGGCACGTGAGCAGCCATGTTTTAGCGATGACAGAGGTTCGGGGTGCTCACATCCATGTTAATGCCAAGAATCCGATTCCAATGGAGACATATTAGGACGTCCGAGCAATGCTCGAGTAGGCTATGCAACCGGTGTTTCACGCCACAAGTATCAATTATGTTAGTAAAAATGGAATTCACATAAATTTAGAGAGAGACAAACCGGGGTGTTTTAGTCGATGTAGTCAATTTTTGCTTGACTGAAATTGCCCACTGGTGGTTACTTTTCCTGTTTCCCTCTTCTTCTTTTTTGTTTTTTGTTTTTTTTGCTTGCACTAAGGGAAGGGGAGAAAGAGTCAAACACTGTCTTTGTTGTGGTGGAGGACCTGGAACATCTCATGGGACATGCAACATGCGCACAAGGAACTCTATTGGTCGACCCATTTTCTCTGTGTGACACGATGATTGATGTCGATTGATCAAGCTACGAGAGCTAAGTTTCTGTGTGGCCCAGGAAGTCATGGTCGAGGTACTAACTGTTGGGGCTAAGGAATTTCAAGGTGGTAAAATGGATTAGGACCTCAATCTGGCTGAGATGCATGTGCTCGAGATGTATGTGCATGTAGTGCATTTGTCTGAACAACTCCTGGTCCAAGCGGTTTGGCAGTGGTCATGCATGTGATGGCGAGGGTAGGTGTCCGAGTAACTCCCGATCCCGAGCAACTCCGAGTCCAAGCAGTTTGTTGGTGCCCATTTATGGCTTTAGGGGGTGACCAAGATGGGATGTTGTTGGCTAGGATGTGCTCGGGAGATGGCGCTAGCCAAGGAATTCATGGAAGGACAGTGCTGGCAGAGATGTTGCAGTTTGTTAAGATGTTGAGGTTGGTCGAGCTGCTGCTGGCGGTCCATGTGGTGGCTGTTGGCACCATTATAATGCCACGGCCTAGCCAAGCCGAGAAGTTTTGGCCACGTGTAGTCCCATGCATGTGGTTGGCGTGGTGAGGCCACCTCAGTGTAAGGTGGTCGGGGACCACTTCGGCAGAGACAGATGATGCTTGTGGCCATGTGGTGGCCGCCGACATTCTCCCACATTGCGCCATGGTTAGGCCGAGAAGTTTTGGCCATGTGCATGGTGAGGTGCATTGTTCACGACGTAAGTGGCAACTTGCACCCGTGGTGCACTATGGTGGGGCGTGCATGGCACTGTACGCTATGCCTGGCAGTGATTTCAAAGGTGCATGTGTGTGCGCAGAGTGCATTTAAGTGCACAGTACTCCTATGTACTCTCCCCTCTTTTTGCCCAATGTACCCAAAGTGCACTGAGCATTTGCAGTTCAAGTGGCAAGTAAGTTGGATTCCCACCTGAGCGAGAAAAGGTTTACTCGCCCATTTTTTTTGCAGGGGTTTTTTTCATAGGAATAAAAGTTGAAAGGCCACTTATATCAAAGAATTTCATCTGCTCATTCAACGATTATTTAGCACACTGAAAAATCGTCCTTCTCTTGCTTTCGGTGTAGAAAATAACTCAAATCCCACAAATGGCGCAAACTGTTAATGCTTAAAATCGCACAACAAGCACGAAAGGAAGAAAGAGTCATTCCCAGCCTACTAAGATGATTCAGCCATGATCGATGTGGTGTGGAGCCCTCGGCAGTGATGCGGTGCGACTTTACGTTGTCAGTGTGTACATCCATGGTAGTGAAGGGAAAGTAAATGCAAGAAAATAGTAGAAATGGAGAGATATATATTTATGTAGTTTGACATAATGCATACGTCTACAAGGCATTTGTGGAGGGAAAATGTTGGAAAAATCCATTATAATATACTTGTTTTATCGTCTCTCATTATCTCTCATCCTCGTTGTTCAATGGGGATCATAGATCTATTTTCTGTAGGAGACCCAATCATTGGTGCTCTAGTTGCGAGGTTGAAGAAGCTTCTAGGGAAGTTGAAGTCTGGTCGTCTGGAAGAAGTCTCCAAGGAGAAGCCCCCTTGAAGTTGTTTGGTCCCTCTCTTTTATCTTCTGCCCAACCTTCCTTTATGTCACATCTCCTCTCCTTTATATCTCATCCTCTATTTTCCTCTTGACACTCTTTTACTTCCTCAGCCTTTTGTTCCTCTTCATTTTCTCTTTCTTCCATTATTTTGATGGGCTGGGCATGATTTATCTGAGCTTGTGACATTTTATCCCCTTTAGGGTCTAAGAGGAAAGAAGAAAATAGGGCAAAGACCAAATAAATAGATATATGCATAGGATTTTTTTAATATTTGAAAAAAAGCTTTTGCCATAAAGAGATTCTACAAAATTCAACTCACAAACTGATATAACTGACGTGACTTGATGTGATACATTAGATTTTAAACCCACACATGTAAAAAAAAAATGAATGTGCATATATCTATTTGCTCTTTGCCCTATTTCATTCTCCCCTCTCAGACCCGATCTCATGTCTTCCTGCTTAAACCTATCTGTCTACAACCTAGCTTTGAGAATCACTAGAGGATGGTGATCAGCTTAATCACACCACACCACCCATTTCATTCTCTTTGTTCTCTCTCTCTGACATGGGTTTTGGATTTTTTAGTAATTGACTAGGGATTGAAAGCACACGATGCGGAATGGATTTGAGGCCAAGAGTTATTATGGGAGTATACTTGCAAAGAACATGAATTGTGCTCTTCATAGATTATTTCTATGGCCGACAGTAGCCATCATGGGTGAGCATGTGCCACCCAATTTTAATTTTAGTTTTTAAAATATTTCTAAAAACTTTTCATCATCTTTTTCAATAGAATCTACAATTTTCACAAAATTTATAACATTATTACTATGTCAACTTTTTCTAAACAATTCTCAAATTATTTCATTCAATCAAATCCGTAGAGCATCCCATTGGCTTAGCTAAATGCTCTTTCAGTT
This sequence comes from Cyclocarya paliurus, assembly GCA_029856935.1. Classification (NCBI taxonomy): domain Eukaryota; kingdom Viridiplantae; phylum Streptophyta; class Magnoliopsida; order Fagales; family Juglandaceae; genus Cyclocarya; species Cyclocarya paliurus. The sequence continues at coordinate 9,870,138 of CM056952.1, forward strand.
CATAAATGACATTTTTTCTTTAAAAGTGAGTTGTACTAGTTTAGCCTTTGAGAAATCAAAATGTATCTTTTGCTACCGTTTTTAGCAAATATGACTAGGTAAAGTATATTTTGTTATTCTTCTTCTTCTTCTTCTTCTTCTTCTTCCTCTCTCTCTCTCTCTTTTTCTACGTGTTAAAAATGATAACATTTGCATATTCATTTCTCTAGCCAACACACGCACAAGCAGACTTTGTCCTCCTCCTTATTCTCTCTATCTCTCCTCCATTAACAAACTTGGCAGGTCCCTTCTCCTTAGTTAGCAATGTATCTCCTGCCGCCAACGCTACCTTCAACGAAAATGCTGACTAAGAATCTCGAATCGCACATGTTCCTTTTCTCTCCCACTTCGACCAGGCACCAACCAGGTATGTGATGTTCCAAAATGGGTCTCGATATTTCTTCTTCCTCAGACATAAGTATTTATCTCCCGTAACGTCTCTCTCTTTCTCGAATTTGTGTACTCGAACCTTCTCTTACTTTTTGGTGATTAATTTGTTATTTGTGATATGGAGAGAAGTTTAGGTGTACAAAAGATTTGGAGAATATTAAAGAAACTAATCCTTATAATGAAACACTGTCTCATGCAGAAGTAAGAGAAATGGGAAAAAGGAAGCATCTGGAACTAAGGAAGGACGAAGTACATGACCTCAATTAATTTAGTTTGAATTTATTTGTTCCTTGGGACAGTTTAGTTTCTATTAGCTTGGGTCCATTTATGGGTCATGACGTTTATGTGCCAAGCCAATGACTCTAGTTTTTTTTAATCCAAAAAGTATTAGAATGTTCTTTTCCTTCCTTATTCCTGTCATTCTTTCAAAGGTTTTATCACCCTCGAATTGATATATTTTCTCTATCAATCTTTCCATTACAATAGGTTTGTTACATTTGGTATCAAAGAGACACCAATCTCTATGAGTAAAATCAATTCCTTATAGTTAAGGGTACCCGCCTGACCCAGCTGCAGGATGGACTGACAAATTTGAAAAAATCCACTGATGCATAGTATCATAACCTTGAGACAGAGATGATGGCCCTAAAAAGACAAAATTATGTTATTATGCAACAACTGGCACCTTTAACTTTAGAAATGCAAAAAGGAAATCACACAAATAGCCCTAGTGACTCATCCTCGTGAGTGTAGAATAGAGACGATGGGAGCAACACCCAATGTGGAGAGGTACACACCAGATCTGTGAGATTGGGTTTCCCAGTGTTTCATGGGGTAGGTCCCATGGAATGGCTATATAAGGTACACCAGTTTTTTATTTTTCACAATACTTTACCGCACCACCGAATTTGGTTAGCTTCATTTCACATAGAGGTCAAGCCCTCATCTGGTTCTAAGATCTGCAAATCAGTTTGAATTGGGAAATCATCTCAACGCATCTCATTACTACTTACAAATTTTAACTCACAAAACTCACTATTATTCACAAACCATCTCATCTTATCTCATCTCATCTTTGAATCCAAACAGGTCTAATTAGGTTTGGTCCTAATGCCTACAATGACCCAATAGAGTCACTAACCAAACTAAGATAATGGGGATCTGTGAAAGAGTGCAAGGCTCGGTTTGAATCATTGTCCAATAGGTTAAGAGGACTTTTAGACCCATATAAGCTAAGTTGCTTCCTAAATGGGTTAAAGGATGAGACTAGACTTCCTGTAAGAATGTTTAATCCCTCAACTCTAGCAACAACATATAGCCTAAATTCAAGAGTAGAGCCTTAACCTATTCATAAAACATCACAAAGCACCTAACTCATATTCAACCAAACCTAGTTTACTAAAAAGTCCCACACCTATAAGAAACTCAACTTGCCTGTCCAAAAAATCAACTAAGCACAAATAAAAGAAATGAGAGAAAATGGATTATGTTGCTATTGTGATACTTCGTGGAACCCAAGGCATATGTGTCAACACCTTAGGTTGTATTTGTTGGAAAAAGTTTTAACTGAAAATGATGAGGAAAGTGAACCAGAGGTGTTTTGAGAAGGAAATGGAATGATTGTTGGGGGAGATGAACATTGCCAAGGTGAACCTTGAGATTTCCCTACATGCTTTAATAGGGTCTCACAATCCTAAGACCATGAGGATCAAGGGAATAATAGGCTTGACTTAGGTTACAATCCTCATTGACATAGGATCCACCCATAACTTTTTAGATCCAACAGTAGTAAGGAAAGTTGACCTTTCCCAATTTGTTTTTGAAACAGTGAAGGTGAGAGTATTGAATAGGGATTCACTTCCCAGTGAAGGGAAGAGTGAAAGGGGTTAAGGTAGAAATATAGAAAACTACTTTTACCTTGGATGTTCATATGCTAGTGCTAGCTAGATGTGACATGTTTTGGGGATTCAATGGCTTAGGGAACTAGGATCCATCCTCTGGAATTTTGAGGATTTGACCATGCAGTTTACATATCAAGGGAGGACAGTAAAACTAAAGGGTTTAGCTCTAGTCCGATTAATTGAGGAGGGTTCCCTTAACCAATGCAATAAACTAGAAAAAAGATGAGTATTTTTACATGTCCTTGAAGGTGAAGTAAAGGCCTAATAAACAAAAATGAGTGGGCACTCAGTAGCTATTCAATCTTTTTTGCAGCTCAATGATGATGTATTTCAAGGACCTAAGGGCTTACCCCCATCCTGAGCCAAGGACCATGCTATTAACTTAATTCCTGGAACCAATCCATCTCAATAAGGCAATACCGATACCCTTACTACCAAAAATATGAAATTGAAAAAATAGTGAATAAAATTTTGAACTTGGTAGTCATTCAGCCCAATTAAAGTCCATATTCCTCACCAGTCCTTTTGATTAGGAAGGAAGATGGCACTTGGAGGCTATGTGTCGATTATAAAGGGTTGAACCAAGTCACTACCAAGGACAAATTCTCAATTCCAATAGTGGAGAAGTTAATTGATGAATTATATGGGGCAGTGGAATTTTTCAAGTTGGACTTGAGATCTAGGTACTATCAAATTAGGGTTAAACTTGAAGATATTCCCAAGCCAGCTTTTAGAACCCATGAAGGGCTATGAGTTTCTAGTGATATCCGTTGGGTTGACCAATGCCCGTATACTTTTCAGAGTTTAATGAATAAAATATTTAAGCCCTATCATAGAAGACTTATCTTTATTTTTTTTACGATATTTAGGTGTACAGTAAAAGTGAGCATGAGCATGGGGAGCATTTAAAAATGACTTTGGAAACCCTAAGACAACACCAACTTTATGCAAAACAGAGTATATGCATATTTGGGTGTCAAGAAATAGCCTACCTTGGCCATTTAATTTCAACCTAAGGAGTGAATAAGAATATTTTCACGTCACTCTAAAAGCCATTCTATGTATCGTAGTAGGTCTAAGTGGCATGTTCTTTCTATTTTTACTGACAACTTCTTTTTCTTTTGTTGTTGGGGCAGCATCTGACATACCCAAAATGGGTTACCTTTCTACACAGCTTACTTAGCATCATTTCCATCCAATCTTGTGAGGGAACCTTACCCCAACCCCATTCAACCCCAAGAGGAGCGCTGCTGAAACAACATATTAACAAGCTTGCTTATTTTAACTATCAAAAAGAGGCCTTATATAGGGGTGTAAATGGGTCGGTCCGGTCCAGTCCGGCCATCGATCGAACTTTTCGGTCTACTATTTTTCTTGGACCGGACCAGACTGAACACCTATAGGGACCGGACCGGACCGGTAGTTATCGGTCCGGTCCATTCGGTCCAGCCTTTTTTTTGTTTAAAATCAATTAATAAAAAAAATTATTTAAAATACTAAATTAAACTAAGTAACTTATTAATGTAGATTATGTCACAAATTCAATAAAAAAATATTTTATATGGTCAAGGATAATAAATTAGATGAAAATTACATTATTAATTTATATAATTACTATATAATTAACTAATTGATATTATATATTAGTTAATTGATAGAATATTAACAAGTGTTAATAACATATTTAAAATTTTATATTGTTAATAGTGATAGGTTAGATGAAGATATATATAAAATATTGTTAATTTATAGAATATTAACAAGTATTTAATAACATATTTATTAATTACATAATTTATTATACAATTATTATATAAAATAATATATTTATAAAAATAAAAAATAAAAATTTTTGGATTCGGTTGGTCCGGTCCGGTCCAAAAAATCCCCACCCCAGGACCGGACCGAGGATCGAAATACCCTTACTCATTGGACCGAAACCGACCATGGGGACTTTCGGTCTCGGTCCGGTCCATTCAGTCCGATTGGTCCATTCAATCCAGACCAATCGTTTTACAGCCCTAGCCTTATAGCCCGAGTCTTGAACTACTGGAATGGACAGACCGCAAGCCAACAAGCAAGAGATCGTTTCCAATTTACAGATGAAAAAGTTAGCGAGCATAGGAAAGAGTGCTAAGGCGCGAGAAGAGGCCTAAAGATCAAAGAGAATAGTTAGGCTGACCCAGAGAAGTTGTCAGCTAGGAGGGACTGCCCACTTCCTAATTCTTTGAAGGCTTTAATGGGTTTTTTTGGAGTAACAGGATATTATAAGAGGCTTATCAAAGGGTATAGAGGGATTGCTGCCACACTTACTAACATACTTAAGAGGAATAATTTTCTGTAGACTGGAGAGTCTAAAGTTGCCTTCCATCACTGGAAGGAGATTGAAGGGCTATGTTGTGCAATCCTCAGTGTTGACTCTACCTGATTTTTCTTCTCCTTTTATTATCGAATGTGATACCTCAAGAACTACTGTAAGGGCTATGTTGATGGAAATAGGGAGACCATTGGCATTTTCAGCCATACACTAAATGGTAGGACTAAGGAGATGTCTACTGACGAGAATGAATTGTTTGGCATAGTTTAAGTTGTGCACAAATGGAGACTATAGTTACTTAGACAACCCTTTGTAATAAGGACTGACCAGCAAAGTTTGAAATACTTGTTAGAGTAGAAGGTGGACACACCTGTCTAGCAAAAGTGGATCACCAAGCTACTTGGATATGAATTTTTAGTCGAGTATCACTGACATCATGCCATGCTTAATAGAAAAATTAGGTGCATCATCAGGTAAAATAATGCATGAAGGTGTAGGAGTGTGAGTGGTCTGCAAATAATCCTTAACAGTGCGTGGTGCAGGGATAAAATAATACTCGCTTGTAGAAAAGACAGAAGAGCTATCTATCTCTGAGCTGTGTATACTACTCTTAGTGCTTGATGTAACTTTGAGCAACCTATTTGAATTGTCTCTCATCCAAGACATGAAACATCAATCCAAATAGTAAAAATAAGGTTCAAGTGACTAAGTAGTTTAAATTGAAGATAGTGAGAAACAATTGAGAAAGAAAGAAAAAATAAGAGTTTAAATTGAAGTCAAGCAACCTTCCCCAGCAACAGCGCCAAAAACTTGACTTACTAAAAAATGAGCAGCACCAACGCTATCCCAAGTGTAGGAGGGTGTCGTATAATAATTAGGAATAAAATTCCTAAACTGTCTCCTTGGGGAAAGGTTCCTAAAATCAAACTCGTGAAAAATGGTGAAAATATTCACAAAGAAAAAATAAAAGTGGTGATATGTGCAATGAATAGAATAGTGTAACGGGAATGAAAATGACACTAGTCATGGACTATATTCATATTTTTAGATTTTTGAGTGTTGCAAGGAAAAGTAAAAGACTAAGATGCAAAACAGTAAGCTAATAACTAAACTAAACTCGCTAAAATTAATTAACGAGGAAGTAACTTACGAAACTAATTTAATTAATAACACATTAAACATTAAATTCGAAACTAATTAAACACCAAATTATAAAGCACGCTAACTAATCTAACATTAACCAACTAATGAGGCAAAATAAAAAATTAAATCTAAATTACCCACCTACTAACCAATAAAAATTTCCAAACTAATTGCAAGACTCAAAATTAACAACTAAATCTAACAAATTAAAATTAAACAATCAACAAACCAACTAAACTAAACAATCTTAATTAATAGAAAATTAATTAACAAAATCAAAATTAATTAAGCCCTTATTAACCCTTAATCAATCTAATATCTAATGGAACTAAGAGATTAACAAAAATAAGCTAAGAACTAAGCTAGATTAGATAATAATTGATAAAATATGAGTTGGAAATTGAAAAGCCCTAAAATCAAGATTTTAGGGTATCCTTGTATTCAAATCACAATATTTTCAAAATCAATTCATAACAATTGTAATACCTATTAAACGGAAGCTTAAAGGAGCAAGGAAAACAACTAACATCAAAGTTAAACAAACAGAAAATAGAATACCCAAAACTGAATTGTTCTAAGACAAAAATCTCAAAAATACACCATAAAATTCAAAGTAAAACTAAATAGAAAGTTAGTGAATGGAAAGAGTAAGTAAGATGGCTCGGGATAGAGACGGTAGGCAGCGGAAAAAGGCTAGACAATGGTGGTTTGGACCCCTCGAGGAGCTCTCCAACGCTAGCGGCATTGCTTGCGTTTTTCTCCCCAACATGTGTCCATATTTTCTCCCCCAGTGTGCGTCTATTTTTTCTCCCTAGCATGTGTGTGTTTTCTTCTTTCTTCTTAATCTCTTATGCTATGCGTTTTGGGGAGGAGAGGTGCTGAGCCTTTTTTTTGTCTTTTTTTTCGTCTTCTTCTTTTTTCTTTCTATTTAAGTATTAGTGCATGTCTTGACCTATTTGAAAAAGTAGAAACTAGAAAAAATTAAAAGGAAGAATAAAATATCAAAGATGTGTTGTGTATGTGAAGAAATATTGTCCAATTAAATCACAAGTTATGAAATTAAGCATAAGTCATACTATCAACCAATTTAAATCACAACTTGGATTTATGCCTCTTAACTATTTTTCCATCTAAAACCAATAATAATATCATGGGATAATTGAAATATATTGGTTCTATATGTAAAAAATATGTAATAATTCAGCTCAATCACACTCCCCAACTAGCATTTTGCTAATCCCTGAGCAAAATAGTGAAAATTAATTGAGATGAATATTGCATAACAATCGAAATCCAAGCAGAAGCAAATCAAAGACAATTATGAATTCTAACTAAAGATGACACATGACTACTTAATCTCAAGAGCTATATCCACCAAGACTGTCTCAACACGTAGAATTGGGGCAAATGTCTCAGAACTTAGATGTATGTGTATCTAAACTGGTTGTGTGGTCCTCATTACTAGCCATGATTTGTCCTAAAATTTTTTATTAAGATTAATCATTGCTGATTCTAACTACTTTAAAGCCCAAGGGACTAGCAGTTTTCATGCCAACTTTGTTTAAAGGTTTAACACTCAAGCCCCAAAGTTTTGGGTAACTATTTCTAACCCTTTACTTAGGAAAGCTCCCTCTGCTGCCTTCATCCTTTTTTTTTTCCTTTTCAATTTTTTTTTTTGAAAATGGCTTAATAGTCCTGCAGTTTAGTTTGTGTTAAATCAGTGAACAGAAAATGAGAAACACTACAAGTGTAAGCATGTGCAAAATATCCTTTAAAACTTGCCCTTCGTTCAATATAAATCTTACCAAGTCTCATCTCAATAAGTATAGCATTCCGGTGTTTCAAGCCACATATCAAAAAAATATCATGCATCAAAAATCATGCTCTATGCTTAAGTTTGAAAATAAATTTTTGCAAAAATAATTCCACTCAACCACTCCACCAAGATGCTCAAATTTCACAAAATGCTAAAATAGAGTGCGTGTCAATCATTTGTGTATCAGCGCATATCACATTAATGCAAAAATTGTCTTATTTTTTGTACACACGCTCCACCCCCAAGTAGTGAGAGACATGGTCCTCAATGAATCGAATGAAAAAAAACAAAGTGCACAAAAATAAGTAAGCAAAACAGACAACTTAACATGTGATATAAAATAAAAAGCAAAATAATGAATATAGATAAAAGACAAAATGAAATTAAAGAAAGTCGTAAATGAAAAAAATATCAAAAAACTTCCCCGGGATCTTGAACAAGCAAGATCTTTTCATTAAGATCAAAGGGAGTCATAAATGGTTTGAGACATTGTCCATTGACAGTGAAGCTATTGGCATTTTTTGGATTGACAATGTCTACTGCGCCGTGAGAATGAACCTCCTTTACAATGTAAGGTCCACTCCATAAGAATTTTGATTTCTTGGGAAAAAAAATGCAATCTTGAATAGTAGAGGAGGACTTTCTGATTAGGAACAAGATGTTTTTCATGGAGCTTCTTTTCATGCAAGGCCTTTATTCACTCCTTTTCCAAGCGGGAATTGTCGTGGGCCTCCCTCCTTGCTTCATCAAGCTCCAAAATTTGCAACTTTCTGAAATCTTTAGCAGCATCAAGTGAAAAGTTAGTTTTTTTGATAGCCCATAAAGCACGATGCTGAATCTCAACGGGTAAATGAAAAACTCGACCATAAACCAATCTATAAGGTGACATCCCTAAGTTAGTTTTGAATGCAGTCCTATAAGCCCAGAGAGCATCAAGCAATTTTTCAGACCAATCCTTCCGAGTGGGACGGACTGTGTTTTCGAGAATGAGCTTGATCTCTCTATTGGCCAATTTAGCTTGACCATTTTTCTTGGGGTGATATGGAGTAGAAACCTTGTGGGTCGTTGTCTCTCCATTTAATTTACCTCCCAAGTGTAAAAGGTGTTTACTTGTTTTCAAGGGAGAGTCCTAAGGTCAATTCCACAGGGACTATGATGATCAAATAAAATGATTCCAATGCAAAACAGTACGAGGAAACCCTTTTTTATTTTCCAGAAAATAAATAGAAAATTAGCTGTGAAATTATAGGACGTAATAGTCTAATTTAATTCTAAAAGAAGAACTTCAGAAGAATATGTATGTATGCAAAGTAATGATTTAGAAAATTACTTGGCCAATTTCAAATTACTCACTCAAATTTCTTAGAATGTTTAGACTTCAGAACAACAACTATGTATGTAAATCAATATATATGAAAATTTTTATGTCTAAGAAAAAAATAATCGATCACCTAAGTTGCAGATTTCTTTTTATGGGTTGATTTCAAAATGAGTTCCAATTCCCCACCTGCTTCAAACACAATTTCAGTAAAAAAGAAGAAGAAAAGATGCTAGGATGATTTGTAAATATCTTGCAGTTCCCAAATGATAACTAAAACCTCTATTGAATTAATAAACAATCTAATTGAAACAGATATCATCAAAATAGGTTTTCTGTACAATCCAAGCATCCACCATGCCTTTTGTCAACAATGAATCAAAGATCAACAAGTAAAACATAATTCAAACTCATGTAAAGATTGTTTGCAAATCCATAGATACAAAAATTCATACCAAACAGAAATTGAACCCACCGAAACACAACCCAATCAAAATATTTCTAAGCTCAGGTTTGAAAAATTACTCGAGGATAATGTAGTGAAAAGGCATTTTCTATTGAAACATAGAAACTGAAATCTAAAACTAAAATGGATTAACAACAAAAAATCAGTACTCTATTTCCCCAATTTTTGGCCCAAAATTGATCTGCCCTTGCCTTCCTCTCCTCTCTTCCTTTTATGCTTATTCCTCGCATTCTCTGCTGCGTGTGTAACCAACCTCACCGCCGGGACCACCGAATATTCCATTACTTCCCTTGCAGTTCTTGATTGTCTGCTGATTCCTCACTCCATTCGTGGTCTACCAATGATGGCGTAGGATTGTGAGGCAGAAGGATAGAAATGGGTTAGACTTTAGAGTAGAATCCTCTAAAATTCTGATTCTATCACATCAGGTATACGCCCATTCACTTAAAATAAATGTAAAGTCCCAATTCTAGACCATAATTTTGATAGCATTTTCTTCACATTAATGTATAAATAAGCATGTAGCAGGTATTTTATTTATTATTTTCTCAATTAACATGCTTAATTTATACATTATGATCTCTTTATTAGTCACTCTATATTTTTGCATAAGTTTTTGAAAAAGGTTTGTTACAAAAATGCGAACCCCCATCACTAATGATTGCCTTGGGCATGCCAAATCATGCAAACAATTCGAGAAACGGATGACAACCTTATGATCATTTGTTCTACAAGAGGCCTATACTCATTTTGATACAAAATCCACAGCAACTAAAATGTAGGAATTCCCAAATGAATTTGGGAATCGTCCTATAAAGTCAATCCCCCAAGAATCAAATATCTCAAGTGTAAGGATAAGGGAAAGGGGCATCATGTTACGTGCTATGATTTTTCCAAGTTTCTGACAAGGCTCACGGGCATTGTAGAAGGACTCCACATCTCTAAAAATGGTGGGCCAGTAGAGTCCACTTTGCAAAATTTTGGCAACGATTTTCTTAGCTGCAAAATGGTCTCTACAGGCCCCAGTATGACAAAAGTGGAAAACATAGTTAAACTCATCATCAAGAATACATTAACGCACCAACTGATTAGCACAATACTTAAAAAGATAAGGAGTGTCAAAGTAATAAAACCATACCTCTGCAAGGAACTTACGCTTGTCCTGAGCTATCCAATGTTCCAAAATCCGATAAGTGACAAGGTAATTCACAACGCAAACCATGGAGCACGTAACACTGCAAAAGGATGCTCATTAGGAAGATCGTCATTCAAGGAAGGAGTGGATGTAGACACATTAGGTAGCTACAGTCGTGACAAGTGATCAGCTACCACATTCTCGACTCCCTTCTTATCCCGAATAGTAATGTCAAATTTTTAGAGCAAAAGAATCCAATGAATCAGCATGGGTTTGGCATCCTTCTTTGCCACCAAATACTTAAGAGCAAAATGGTTAGTAAAAATGATAACAAGGACCCAATAATGTAAGAACGAAATTTATCTAAGGCAAACACAATAGCTAAGAACTCCTTCTCGGTGATGGTATAATTTTTCAATGCATCATTCAAAGTATGACTTGCATAATAAATGACTGAAGGCTTGTTGTCCACTCTTTGGCCAAGAATGGTACCAAGAGTGAAATCATTAGCGTCGGTTATCATTTCAAATGGAAAGTCCCACCGAGGAGATTGCATAATAGGGGCAACTATTCAGTGTTCCTTCAGGGTCTCAAAAGCATGCTAGCACTCATCAGTCCAAACAAAAGTAGTATCATTTTGCAAAGAAGTACAAAATGGTCTTGCAATACTACTAAAGCCTTGAATGAAACGCGGATAGAAGCCAGCATGGCCAAGTAAAGAATGAATATCCTTCACTATCTTAGTAATAGGCAATTGAGATATTAATTATATCTTGGCCATGTCAACTTCTATGATGCGTTCAGAAACTAAATGTCCAAGTACCAAACCACTAGTGACCATAAATTGACATTTCTCCCAATTCAGCAACAAATTTTTCTCCTCACATATTTTCAAAATAGCACCAAGATTTTTCAAACAGACATCAAAAGATTTACCAAATATAGAAAACCCATCCATAAAAACCTCACACGTGTCATCAAGCATGTTAGAAAAAATGCTCATCATACAACACTGAAAAGTAGCAAGTGCATTCTATAAACCAAATGGCATTCTTCTAAAAGTAAAAGTACCAAAGGGGCAAGTGAAGGTTGTCTTCTCTTGATCCTCTGGTTCTATGGCAGTTTGATAATAACCAGAAAAACTATCCAAAAAATAATAAAAAGCATTATCAGCTATTTTCTCTAAAATCTGATCTTGGGAAGGTAATGGGAAATGATCCTTTCGACTAACTGAATTCACCTTTCAGTAGTCGATACACGTTCTCCAGCCCATTACCTTCCTAGTCAGGATCAATTCACCATTAGCATTTTTAATGATAGTCAAACCAAACTTTTTTGGACTACCTGTGTCGGACTTACCCACTTGCTGTCGGAGATAGGATAGATAATGCCTATAGTTAACAATTTCACCACCTCCTTCATGGTGGGATTCAACCTCCGTTGTGTATCACGAACTGGTCTCGCATCTCCTTCTATGTTGTGGATACAGATTGAAGGGTCAATACCCTTGAAGTTTGCGATAGTCCAACCTATTGCTCCTTGATGCTGTCTCAGCACTGACAATAATTCGGCTTCCTGCTTCGAAGTAAGTTGAGAAGAAATGACTACTGGAAATGTGCCCTCAACTTGGCCCAAAAAAGTGTACTTCAAGTCCTCAGGTAGTGGCTTCAACTCCAGTGTTGGGACTTCTTCTTCTGATGACTTCATGACTTCCAGTAAATCAAGAGCTTCAAAGACTGGCCTATGCCAACTGCTAGTGTAACTCACATATGATAACTAAGGCGACCCATCTGTCTCTATCAACTGCCACTCTGATTCTGTCAACTCTAATGACGAAGGAACTGTCACAACAAAAGCCTCAGGCTATTCAGGAAAGTCATCTTCAAATGCACTCTCAAGATCAAATACTGATAACAGCTCTGAAACATCAAAATCATATACCATATCAACTACATGCACCTTTGAATCATTGCATCCACTAGGCATCTTGCAAGCATTGAACACATTCATCTCCAGTGTCATATTCCCGAATGTGAGTTTCATACTCCACTTTGACAATTGATCAGTGCATTGGAGGTAGCACGGAATGGGCGTTCAAGGATGACAGGCGCATAGTAAATAGTGGAGACTGGCTACTGCATATCAAGAACTACAAAATTCACTAGATAGTAAAATTTGTCCACCTGAACCAACACATCTTCAACAATACCCCTCGGCACCTTGACTAACCTGTCAGCCAATTGCATGATGGAGGTCTTTTTCAACTCACCCAATCCCAATTGCTCATATACTGAGAACGGTAACAAATTCACACTACTCCCAAAATCAAGTAGAGCTCTCCTAATGCGTGACTCACCAATCATAATGGAAATGTTGGGAGAGCCGGGATCTTTGAGCTTCTGAGGAGATTCTCTCAATATCAATGCACTAACTTGCTCTGTTAGAAAGGTTTTCTTCTTTACATTCAGCTTCCTCTTCAACATGCACAAGTTCTGAAATTTTGCATACAAAGGAACTTGTTGTATGGCATCCAAGAGTGGAATGTTAATCTTCACTTGCTTGAAGATTTTCTAAATCTCAGTATGGTATTTGTTCTTTTGGCCAGCTGCCAATCTTGAGGATAGGGAACCACGTTGATACCCCCTACTAGTTTCGGCCTCTGCACTCACAGGCTTCTTTGACTCTAGTCTCATTTCCTTTAGTTCTTTTTCGGCTTCATTAGTCTCTGCTACATCTTTAGGTGTAGGAGTAACTACCTATCTATCGATGGTCATCTCAGGCTGGGGAACTTCCTTTCCACCTTTCTTTCCACTTCTCAAAGTAATAATAGCCTTCGTTGTCTCAAAAACCTTCCCTGAGATATAATGCACTTGCTGTGGTTGTTGCTGGTATACTTGATGATTAGGTTGAGGTTGTGCTGGAAATTTTTCTCTCTCTAAAGTGTTCAATGTCATGCTCATCTTATTAATGGTGCCCGCAATTCATTTATGGTCTGAGTGTTCTGATTGTTTATGGTGGCCTGAATATGCATGAATTGCTTAAGTGTTTTGGCCATTTGTGCCATACTGTCATCAAAAGACTTCTTTGTGGAGTAGATGGTTAAGGCTGAGAACTTTGCGTAGCTACAAGAGATTGAAGTCCTGGAGGTGCTACGAAAGGATAGCTTTGAGAAGCCTGAAATGGCTGATACTAGTGTTGAGGAACAACTTGTTGAAATGGTTGCTGAGAAGGTGGCAGAGACCAGCCAAGTTGATCATTCCTCCATGAGAAATTCGAGTGATTCCTCCACCCCGGATTATATGTGTTGGAGAAAGGCTAATTATGTGCTATGTTAACCTAGTTCACTAATTCCATCTGTTTAGACCCATTTTCCTGAAATACTGGCATAATCGGGCAATCCTAGGTCTTGTGGTTCAAATCAGCGCATAAAGAACATGCCTCTATTGCTTTCATGACCTTCATTTTTTCCATCTCCATAACCTCCAATCTTCTAGTCAATGCAGCTATTCAGGTTTGAACATCAGTGTCCTCCTTAAACTCATATCTACCCCCACCAGTAATAGCCTTTAGTGGTGGTGCTGTCAACAAAACTCAATTAGTTCGAGTGTTCCATTGTTGTGCGCTTTTGGCAAGATAGTAAAAAAATGGTAATGCTTCATTAGGTTCTTTGCTAAAGAATTTCCCGTTGCACATAGTCTGAATAAACTGCTTGCATTCTAGAGTGAGATCAGTGTAAAAATAGTTCACCAGCCTCCAAGATTCAAAACCTTGATGCAGACAGATATTTACCAAATCCTTAAGCATTTCCTAACTGGCTGATTTGCTCTTATAAAAACTGAGTCCTTTGAAAAGGAAACAATTTCTGTAAGAACTCACGTTGCATTTAGACCAATTAGAGATGGAATTAGGCCTCAAATAATTAAACCAAATTTTTGCTTTATCCTTTAAAGAGAAAGGAAATAAATGAAGTCTAATAAATTCATCAGTATTAGTTCTATTGATAGAAGTAGTGCAGGCTAACTTAAAGTCTGTCAGGTGCTGGTAAGGACTCTCAGAATCCACCCCGTAGAACTGGGGTATCACTGACATCATGTCATGCTTAATAGAAAAATTAGGTGCATCATTAGGTAAAACAATGCACGAAAGTGTAGTGGTGTGAGTGGGCTGCAAATAATCCTTAACAGTGCGTTGTGCAGGTGCAGCCATGGATTGTTCAGTTTCAATGTCCTTGCTTGTAGAAGAAACAAAAAAGCTATCTATCTCTGAGCTGCGTATATGACTTATGGTGCTCAATGTAACTTTGAACAACCTATTTGAACTGTCTCTCATCCAAGACATGAAACATCAGTTCAAATAGCAAAAGTAAGGTTCAAACGACTAAGCAGTAGGTGACAAGTGAAATGTGCAATCGGACATAAAGATAGCTAGAAACAATTGAGAAAGAAATGAAAAAAAAAAGAGTTTAAATTTAAGTCAAGTAAACTTCCCCCGCAACGGTGCGAAAAACTTATCTCACTAAAAAATGAGCAGCACAAAGGTTGTCCCAAGTGCAAGAAGGTGTCGCGTAATAATTAGGAATAAAAATTCCTAGATCATCTTCTTGAAAAAAAGTGCTTAAAATCAAACTCATGTAAAATGGTGAAAATATTCACAAAGAGAAAATAAAAGTGGTGATATGTGTAATAAATAGAAGAGTGCAGCGAGAATGAAAAGGACACTAGTCGTGGACCAGATTCAAATTTTTGGATTTTTTAGTGTTGCAAGAAAAAGTAAAAGACTAAGATGCAAAACAATAAACTAATAACTAAACTAAACTCGCTGAAATTAATTAACCCAGAAGCAACTTACTAAACTAATTTAATTAATAGCACATTGAACATTAAATCTGAAACTAATTAAACATCAAATTATAAAAGCAAGCTAACTAATCTAACATTAACCAACTAATTAGGCAAAATAGAAAATTAAATCTAAATTACCCACCTACTAACCAATGAAAATTTCCAAACTAATTGCAAGACTCAAAATTAACAACTAAATCTAACAAAATGAAATTAAACAATCAAGAAATTAACTAAGCTAAACAATTTTAATTAACAGAAAATTAATTAACAAAACTGAAATTAATTAATCCCTAATTAACCATCAATCTAATGTCCAATGGAACTAAGAGATTAACAAAACTAAGCAAAGAATTAAACTAGATTAGAAAATAATTGATAAAATACAAGCTGGAAATTGAAAAAACGTAAAATCAAAATTCTAGAATTCATCATTGTATTCAAATCACAAAATTCTCAAAATCAATCCATAACAATTGTAGTACTTGTTAAACGAAAGCTTAAAGGAGCAAGGAAAAAAATTAACATCAAAGTTAAATAAGTAGAAAAAAAATACCCAAAACCGAATGGTTCTAAGCCAAAAATCTCAAAAATACACCATAAAATTCAAACTAAAACTAAATTGAAAGTTAGGGAATGGAAAGAGCAAGTAAGATGGCTAGGGATAGAGCCAAAAGGCAGCGGAGGAAGGTTGGACAATGGTGGTTTGGACCCCTCGAGGAGCTCTTCAAAGCTAGCGGCGCTGCTTGCGTTTTTCTCCCCAGCGTGCGTCCGTTTTTTCTCCCCAGTGTGCGTGTGTTTTCTACCGTGATTTCTGGGATGTGGTTCCTCCCTAGCTACTAACAATGTGGTTCTACCATAATTGCTGGGATGAAAGAGTCAATGCATGCACGTATGAATGGTACCTACTAATAGAAGTGGGGTTAAGTTCATAGAGTAAAGGAAGTTATGAGGAATGTAGGAAGTTAGAAATAGAAAGAACAAGCTATGGAATGCTAGGACGCCTAGAAGTAGTTACGTATTTATGAAAAGAATAGATTAGAAAGATAGATAGACTGCAATAGTTACGAAGAGCAAGGATGGTTACGAGCTAAGTTAGGACCAAGTTGAGGATGCGATGGCGACTTTGAACGTCTTTAGTAAGGATTGTAGTATGGAAGGTACAAGTGCTACATGACTGATTGGATTAAAGAATTGAAGACGATGTGAGTATGTCAACGGAAGATTTCCAAGACGTGAGGATGCAAGGTACTACACAAGGACATATTGGAGCTTTGAAAAAGTATGGAAGCATGAAAACGATGAGGGGACCAACATCAATGGGTTCATATCAAGTATGAGCAAATTCCAAGGACGGAATTTTTAGAAGGAGGGGAGATTGTGACCAACCACCCATTTTTCACTCGATCGGTCACGAGTCTCGTCTACGTGTTTTAAATAAAATTGTTTTTTTAAACATAGCGGATGATTTTTAAATGAAGTCCAATTTTTTGAAGTTTTCAAATTATTTTGAAAGTCCAAAATTATTTTAAATGTGGCATTTTTAGTATTATTGAACCAAGCCTAATTTTCAAATAAGCATTTTTATATTTTGAAGCCCCGAAAATAATATGGTTTTAGCAAATAATTTTATTTAAATGATTTTAGTCCTTTAAGAATGTTATTAAATATTCATTATTTTATTTTATATTAAAAAAGCTATTTATTTAGATACTTTTATTTCTCTTAAAAATATTTAGTAAGCTTCATTATTTATTTTATGATGAAAAATATTATATTTTAGACTAAGAAAATAAAGTTTGATTTTAAATAAAGTTTCATTTCATTTTCCTTAGTTTATTTTCATCCCTTTAAGGATAGGTTTGGAAGATGGGATGAGACACAAAATTCTCATCTCATCTCATCATTACAACTTTTTAAAATTCTCATACAAAATATAATAAACAATTCAACTTTCTCAAATCTTAAAACAATAATAATATTAAAAAATAATATTTTAAACTTTCATCTAAAATAAAAAATTCTCATTTCACTATTTAAACCTATCCTAGTGTTTAAATATCTATCATTAGATTAAAATTAAGAGTCTCTAGCTTAGATCAGCTAGGTTTGGGTAATGAAAGTATTTGAGAATATTTATGAATAGTAATGAAAAAGTATTAATAGAATATTGAATAGTAGTAAAAACTAGGTGAAAAGTAATGAATAGTAGTAAAAATAGGTAAAAAATAATAATAAAGTAAAAAATAGTAGTGAAAGTGTTTGAGAGTCTTGAGGTATTCTTAGTACCCAAACCTAGATCCCTTCACTCTCTCTCCTCCCCTCCAGTCGACACCCCCTCCCTTGTGAGACTCTTCTCCCCAGCTCGTCTCCATTGCAGGAAGCCGTTGCCGTTGACGCCGCTATCCACCGGCACCACCCTCCTAAAGTCGCCGGCCCCCTCCACCTCCAATCCTCCTACGACTCCTCCCCAGCCCACGCCGTAGCCCTCTCTCCCTCTTGAATCTCCCTCGCTTAGCTAGGCCATTCGCCCCCATGAATGGCGAAGCTGCATCATGGGCAAGCCACCATACCCCCCACCGCGACCAACTCTTCCCCTATTCTCTGCCCCAATGCCTCCATTCTCTGTTTCTCTATGTAAACTACCCTGCGCCGCCGTGCGCCACCTTAGTCCCTCCTTATCGTGGCCAAGGCCACCATAACTCAACCACATTCGCTCGCCCCCTCCCAGACCCTCCATGCCAGCCACCACCACTGTGAGTCCCTCCTAAACAGAGCCACCGTGAAGCCTAGTCAGTCACTGCCTCTATTCGCTGCACCATCAAGAGCCACTGTTGCCCAACTTAGCTCCTCCACCTAGGGTATAATTTCTGCCCCTTTCCATTGAGAAAATATTATATTTATGTTTGTTTGGATGTTGGTGTGTGCTTGAGTACTTGGCAGATTTGTTGTGTTTAATGGTTGTGTTGGTTGTGGTGGACTTAGAAGAAGTGAGATGGTTGGGATTTGTAATGGAGTTGGAGGTGAAGTGTGCAGATTGGGGAATATGATGTTTGTGCTATTTGTTCTATGTGGAGTTTAAACGGATCTTGTTTTGAGTATGTGTATGCAATGGGTGCAATGTTGGAGTTGCTTAGGTTGGGGAATTATGAAAAAACATGATTGTTGTATCAATTTGAGATTTGTGAAGCTATGTGATTGCTTGGGTTGTTGTGTATGGAGTATGAGTATGTACATGAATTTTCAAAGAGATTTTAATTGTGCTTTGTGAATGTTGGGAGGATTGATTTTATGCATATTGATGCATATTGATGTGATACGAAGTGTATATGACTATTTGGTGGTGTAGTGATTTTGTCTGGAGCCCAAGCGTTGGGTAGAACATTTATATTTTGTTGGATTGATGTACTTGGATAGCAAATTGCTAGTATTTGTTATTTTTTGAGTGGGATGAGGTGAATTAGTACTAACTATTGAATTAATATATAGTTGTGGTTTTGTGGAGTCATGATTTATAACTTATAAAATTTTGTAATTGTGGTGTAGACGTACAAGTGGTATGGACAGATTTTAAGTTTAGTGTTGGGTTCATTGCTTTGAAGATTGAGTATGTAAGCGGCTTGTAATTTATATGGTCATGTTTGATTGTGGATAATGCTACTTAGTTGAATTATTTTGGGATAATTGGTGTGAATGTATGAAGTTGGGATGGATTGTCTTGAAGAGTTAGGATTTAACGACGGAATTGTAGTGAGTTGAATAGCATAGTGATGACGTTGATTTCTAAATGGACAGATTTGTATATTTTTAATGTAATATTTATGGATTGTATTGTGGATACTTAGATGGATTATATGTTGATCTTAGGCGATAAGGGTTATGACATATGTATGTTTGATGGATTGTAGGGGTATGCTTGGTTGACTTGTGTTATGCATTTGGATGTGAGAAAATGAATTGGGGCTTAGGATTGGTGTTGGATTGGATTATGTACGGGGAAAGGTATTATTTAAAGACTGGTATTGTGACTGCAGTTGGGTCATATGGTGAAGTGAGGTTAAGCTGTAAGCTCATGAATAATGGTTGGAGATTAAAGTGAAACATGGAAGCTCAATTTGTTAACTAGAAAATTAAGTTGAGATTTCTAGATTACAATCTAGGCCTAAGATTTATGGCAAGGTTTATACCTAAAGGATTGGATGATGGCATTTGTAAGTGAAATAAGATGGATGCTATGAATACTTTAAGTTTGTACAATTAGGGATGTCATAAAGAAGCATGTGAGGAAATGGTTAAAGGATGATTAATTGGATGATGACTAGTCTAAGTCAAGAACCGATTGGAGGTTTAAGGCACGAGGGAGAGAATAGACTAAGAGTTAGGAATAGTTTTATTTTGCAAGTTCTACGTTTAGTGTTCTTGTAAATGAAAGGAAATGATGAAAGGTTGTGAATGCATGTAGGTTGCCATCTGACGTGCACATGAATGAACTGGATGAAATGTGCATAGCATGGAGTCTAGGTAAGTATTACGTTCATGCTCTTCTAGAGTTTTCTAAAACTATGAAAATGAAAATGAATGCTTTATGAAATGCTTTTATGAGAAAATGTTCTTTTATGAAATGAAAAGAAAGAAATGTTTTCTTAGAATGAAAAATGTTTTACGAATCTATGCTAAGGTATTAAGGTTTAAGTATATGTATGTACTGGCCCTCTTTGTCAGCACTTTTTTACGCACCGCAAAGAATAGTTGTATGCATGTGATTGGATGTTATACGTAGTATGTATTGTATGTATGTTCCATGAAATGAATGATGAGATTTTATGCTTTATGATTATGAAAAAATGTTTTATGAAATGAAATGAACTAATGAATGAAGGGAATGAAAGGAAAGGAAAGGAAAGGACTAAAAGGAAATTAATGTTTTAATATATGAAACTACGTAACGACCATGACTGATAAATAAATGATGGTACCAGAGGACTGGGAATATTGCAATGCCAGGTAACTAGTACTAGTAGTGCACCCAGTGTTGCCCCTTGACTGAGGGATTCCCAACCCACGGCCACGGGCAAAATCAGGTCCAAAAAGACCATTAATCCTAACACACAGGACGTAACAGTGTGTACCAGCTAAAAGAAAGTGATAAGAATAATTGTATGCTTGAAAGGTTTTAGTTTTATGAAGGAAAGTACAAGGTGAGAATGTTTTGAGGAAAGAAAACTCTTTTTAAAAGAAAAACCCCACCTTGTAACATTTTAAAGAAAATAAAACATTTTATGTAAAATATGTAGGTGAGTGAGAATGCATGAATGAAAACTATGTTATTATATTTTTACAGTATAAAGTAATGCTTACTGAGTATTCGACTCATTTTGTTTTTATGTGTGCCCCACCCAAGAATGAAATGAAGACAAATCATTAGGACAGACAAAGCTCAAAGAAAAGGTGACAGAAGCCTAGACATTTTGTGTAATACATGAAATCTTAATTTTATGAAAGAACTTATATTTTAGTTTAATGATTTTCACTGCAAAACTCTCGCCTAAATTTATAAATGCAAGTTTTTAATTTTAACTGTAAAATCTTTTATATCTTGGGAAGGGAAGAAAAATGTTTATAAGGTTCAGTAATTCCTGTTTCATTTTTCTAAAAATCATTTTCTAAAGTCACACCATAAGGACGAGCGTTACAATACACCCATCTCACGTATGGACAGTCCCAAATACTAGTGATGATGCTTCAATCAATGAATTTAATCTTGGTTTCCTGCAAACAAACAATATCCAATTTTCAATGATGTAAGAGATTCTTAACCCGAAGACACTTATTGGGATCATTGAGACCCCGAATGTTCCAAGAAAGGATTCTAGGTTTCATGGGAAGAAACAACCTTCCCCTTATGTCTTCTTTTGCTGGTACTCCCCTCTCGTCCATCATAATTAATCGAACAAGTAGACGCTTCAACTCCCGCTTTTTCTTAGAAGTAGATTTAGGGGATTGAAATCGACCAGCCTTAATAGCGATGAGTAATGCCCTAAACAACTACTCAAACCCTTCACAAGAAATCCCCACACAATCCTGAATATCCTTCACTTTTTAAGTCACCTAATCTGATGGTGAACCTCCTATTGCAAGCAGCAGATATAATATACATAGCGGCTCTGGATCCACCTCAGCTTCCTTATACACCATCTGGAGAGTGTAGTCTGCGTCCTCTAACTCCGACGTATAGTCAAAAGGTGTTGACTTCTCCTCACCGAACCCCATACCTTTCTATGTTCCTGCCATCGTACCTTGAGTTAATTAGAGATGTTCAGAGCCTTTCGCCGGAGTAAAAGTCCCCTAAGACTCTTCCTTACCACCCATTGGCACTGTTTATGTGTACTAAGCTAACTAGAGGTGCCCAAAACCCTTCGTTGGAGTAAAATCCACCTGAGACATTCTTGGCAACCCATCGGCTTTGTTTGTGTGTACTGAGCTAACTGGAGAAGCCTAGAGCCCTTCGCTGGAGTAAAAAGCCACTTGAGACTCTTTGCCGCCACCCATCAGCGTTGTCTGTGTGTACTATGTCATAGATACGACGTTCGTCGGTGAGGAAATGTTGAGATCCGTAACTGGGTTGGTTGTCATCGACTCTGCCGCTATTGTGTATGTCGTCTGGGCAACTATTGAGGTTTCCTAAACCGTACTCAAGTCGATCGGCACCTTCTCTAGCGAGGTTGAATGCCTCCTGCCGATGGAAGGCCCAACATCTACCCCCTCTTTGATTATCCACACGGGCTGGGTTCCAACCTAGCCTTACCTCTGTTTTGCCAGTTTACCTGAAGCCCAACAAATCGGCCCATTTGGCTTGTAACTGGCCGAGACACCCTCAACTGCCTAGCTGCTTCTTTAGAGCCCGATGCCTCAAATAAATAGTATGGTCCACTTACCTCATGGCCCAAGCCCATCTTGTATTCCTCCTCAACTCACCGTATGATAGCCTCTATCTTCTCTTTGTCGACAATTGTGATTTCATTTCCAGCAAATTACTGCGCACGCCCTCCTTTGCCAGACCCACGACGAGCCCGCCACCTCCACCGTTCCACTGTGCGCATGCTGTACTAGAGGTAAGAGGAGCCTTTCCACCCCTGTTCTGCTCTCTGGGAAGTATTGGCACCGTCCTTTGCAATAGAGCCTCCCTATACGACCTGTTCTGTGGGTGGTTCACCACCACCAATGGCCTCTTAGTAACCCTTCCTCTGTTGAGAAACACATTCCCTCCCTCTTTAACCACCTCCCACATTGCATCCGCCATTCTCCTCCAGCCTTACCTCCCGACTCTTCAGGTATAAAAATGAAGCTGCGTCTGCCGCCACCACCGTACTCCGCTAGATGAATATATATGTATGTATTTTCGTTTAGATCTTGAATTTGCTGCTGCCAAGTTTTAAATTTGCTGTTTCTTAGTTGAAATATTGTTTTCGAAACAACGGAATTATTCTGGGATCTTTCTTGGTTTCATGTTTGAGAGTTTAATCTTGCTTATTTGTATATCTTGGAAGTGATAGAGACATAGTTGTGTGGCTTACTATTTATTTATTTACTCCAGGAATATTCATTCCCATTTCATTAGGAATTATGTAGCTGAGATGTACTTATTCAAAGCATCGCGGAGGACTCGAAGAGATTTTGTTTCTGAAATAAATAGACAAAACGCAATTCATTCAACTTTTTGACTGGCTTTTTGGTAGAACAGGTATTATTCTCTGAATTTAATGTGTCTGCTTTCTTTGATTTAGTTCCGTATTACTTCTTTTTCTTCTTATGTTTGCACAAAACCAATTCATTCTGGTAAAAATTTTACCTAAGGTAGTTGTTAATTTAAAACAGCTAAACATGAACTTGTTATGTCTATTTTGTCTTCCATACACATATTGATAAAATAGAAACCACTAGCTTAGCTAGAATACATCGTTTGTGAAGTAGAGTAACTCATTTTTCACATATTCATGCCAACATTTCTAGTAAATGCGTCACATCCTTGAAATTGGGGCAATCTGATGAAATGATTGATAGGGCTAAGATAGGGCTACTAAAATAGACAGCCTTATGAACTTGGCCCTATATATGACCCGTTACCCTACCAGTTGGCATTACCACCCCACTTGTTTCAAATTCACAACATATCTCATGTGTCAATGCTCCAGAAAGTATGTCACCGACCCTTCACATGTGCTACTGAGCGAACCCCTTTAATTACAAGAGGATCTATCTTATAAGGAAGTCCCATTATGGATAGTGGACAAGAACTGTAACAAACTACTCCAGGGATTTATCTATTGAGGAAGTCCTGTTTTGGATAGCGGGCAATAGGTGTAACAAACTACTCTGGAGACAAATAGGAAGTCCTGTGGTAAAAGCAATGTGGAGGAACCATAAGACTCTGGGATGAGGCTTCATGGGAAGTAGAGGATGGGATGAGAGCCAAGTACCTCAATTGTTCGAGCGACATTGTATTGAACTTCAATTAAAGAAACATCTTCTACGAAATGAGATAAATGTGTTTTCATTATTTTCCATGACATCATGGTTGTATGAGCATTTGTTTGTTTGATAATTTTGTGAACATATATGAGTTCTCATTAGTAGCTCCAGCTCCCATGATCAAGCTGTGTTTTTAATTATTATATTATTGGGCACTGTACCAGATAACTAAGTGAAACCTAACAATTTGTTCTCTTGGGGAATCTTTACAATTTTTCTATTTTCAGTATTCCACCATATCCTAATCTACACGTTTATTGGTTTTTTGCACCTAGTTACTATGTTATGTGTGTAGATTAGTATTCCCCCGCACTGTATTCCACCTTGTAATACAGCTTGTGTCATTACCAAACAAGTTCCCAAAGTAGTAATTAAAAGCAGTTACATGTTAACCAGCCATCTCATATCCCTATAGAAAACTCTCTCGATTTCCCTGCACAGTCCCAAATTTTAGAAGACTCATAAATTTGTGTCATTACTAAAGGAAGATTTGTTCTTACCAAAGATTTATTAATGAAACATCTAATTCTTCAAGAAAATAGTGAGAAAAAAAAAATTGCTCTATAAAATTTCTCAGAAACATAAAGAAATCTACTAAGTTAAAAAACATTATGATTTGGAAGAATGATCGTCTCAACCAAAATCATTTAGTTTGAATTGATAGTAAATGTGCTAAAGCCATATATGTTAAAATCTTAGCTTCATAGCATATTTTTGCCAGATATCAAGTTTAAAGTATTTGATTTGATATGGAACAATTTGTTCCTGATTTTGTCACATGTGAATTTATGCAGGGAAAAATGATGAGAAAAATTGAAGCCAGACCCTTTACCAAGAAGGCATGTGCAATTGCTCCTCTGAACACCCTTCCTGTTATTGGATTAACTTGACTAATCAAAGGTTGACAATGTTGGAATGGTGCCATTTAATGGTAAACATATGCGAAGATCCTAATAATTGCATCCTTGATAGAAAAAATCATGCTTCTATTGCGTCGAATTATTCCTTCCTTGGTTTCCATATCAGTCAGAGATTCTTTCAGTCTATGTGTTTATGGTTCTAAACCAGTGGTAGCTGAATTCATTCATAATGATGCAAAGGCAAACTGTGATACAGTTGTTGATTCCATTTGCAGCTCATTTAGGAGAGGCTGGAACTGGGACAGGCTGACTCAAAAATTTGAGACTTTTCAGTTAAATGATTTGATTGTAGAAAAAGTACTGTTGGAGTTAAAGGAACCAAATGATGCAAAACGGGCTCTGGCTTTCTTCCATTGGTCAGCACAAAGGAAAACCATTGAACATGGGATTCGGTCCTACTGTATCACAATTCATATTTTGGTTCGAGCCCGGCTGCTTATGGATGCTCGCGCATTGCTTGAATCAGTTTTGAAGAAAAGTGTCGGATACTCCCTGCCATTTTCAATAGTGGATATTCTACTTAGCAGTTACAAGATTACTGCTTCATCTCCATTTGTGTTTGATTTGTTAATACAGGCTTATGCTAAACTAAGAATGTTTGATATTGCTTTTGATGCTTGCCACTATTTGGAAGAACATGGGTTCTCTTTAAGCCTCATTAGTTTCAACACTCTGATTCATGTTGTTCAGAAATCTGATCAAGTTCCTTTAGTTTGGAAGATTTATGAGCATATGATTCAGAAAAGAATTTATCCAAATGAAGTAACAATCAGAACTATGATAAGTGCATTGTGCAAGGAAGGGCAGTTGCAGAAATATGTTGACGTACTGGATCAGATCCATGGGAAGAAATGTTCTCCTTCAGTGATTGTTAATACCAGTTTGGTCTTAAGGATTTTGGAGGAGAGAAGAGTCGAAGATGGTATGGTATTATTAAAGAGAATGTTGCAAAAGAATATGATTCTTGACACAGTTGCTTATTCACTGATTGTTCATGCCAAAATAAAACTCGGGGATTTGGCATCATCATACAAGGCATATGAAGAGATGCTTAAAAGAGGTTTCCAAGCAAATTCTTTCATCTATACTTTGTTCATAGGAGCCCATTGTAAAGAGGGAAAAATAGAAGAAGCACATTGCTTGATGCAAGAGATGGAAAATATGGATTTGAAGCCGAATGACGAATCCTTTGATCTTCTAATTGAGGGGTGTGCTAAAGCTGGAAAACTGGAAGAAAGCTTAAGATATTGTGAGCAAATGTTGGAGAGGAGACTTGTTCCCAGTCGTTGGGCTTTCAATGAGATGGTAGGAAAGCTCTGTCAGAGTGGGGATGTGGAGCATGCCAATGCAATGCTAACTATTTTGTTAGATAAAGGATTCTTGCCTGACGAGGTTACATACTCTCATCTGATCGATGGTTATGGTAGCAAGGGTGAGATAGATGAAGTTCTCAAACTCTACTATGAAATTGAGTATAAATCGCTGTCTCCTGGGCTATTGGTCTACAAGTCATTGATTAAGAGCCTTTGCCTGTGCGGGAAATTAGAGGAAGCTGAAAAATATTTAACAAAGCTGAAAGAACGCTCACTAGTTGCAACTATGTGCATTTATGACACATTGATTGCGAGCTACTCTGAGAAAGGCGATAGAACAAGGGTCCTCCACCTTCAGAATGAAATGATTTCACTCGGACTTAAGCCTAGTTGCTCATAGTTTTCGGGTTATAAAGCACAAGGAACATTGAAGATTAGCCAAGTTGAGAAAGCAGAGTTAGGGTCCACTCAGGATGAAGAGTGATTTGTGTTGACTTTTAAGTTTTTAACATCTTCTCCATAAATTACCAGTTTTTACTGCTGACCCTTATTCACATTGCAGCAGCTTAAGTTGGTCATGTAAATTCTACATGTGGAGAGGATGTTTAACATAAAAAAGAGAGAAATACAATACACATATGAGGATGGTTTTGTCGTTCCTATTCGGCTTGTGCCGACCTCTGTAAATAATTCAAGTTTAGCTAAATACTCTCTTTCTATGATCTCTGTCTCCATGTAATTTTTTGATCGTGTGTTGGTGAGTAAAATTTTGCCTTAGAATTTGCCAGGAGTGGATCCATTGGTGCTGCTACTCAGAGTCGGGATGTTGTGGTAAGATTAATCTTGTAATGTGATACACTATGAAATTGCTATTCTTGAACTGATTGTTCAGTGACATGAAAGAGAGGACTGCTGAAGAGGGATTGGTATTAATATTGGGACCACGCACACCACAGGTTATTAAAAAAATGAGTAACTCTATGTATAACCAAGTACGTAAACGTTATGTGATCGTTTTGAAAAAAAATAGAATCTATTATTAAAAAATTAATTTTTTTAATGTAGGTCTCATATTCTATTCACTTCTTTTAAAGATTACGCGATGGTTGCACAATTCACAGTTGCAAATATATTTTCTATAGAAAATAATATCATTGCCGATCCTCCAGTATGTTCAATATGAAAGAAGATATATTGTGAGCATTAGTATTGATTTATGTATATACATATGCAAAATCACCTCTTTTGCATATCCATTTTGTCATTCAAGCAAAACTTCTACATTGACTTATATATATTTGAGATAAAATAATAATAAAATAATAATTTATTATTATTATTAATTTTTTCTAAAATCAATTTTTTATATATATATATTTTGTAATTAGCATCCACTACATACATTTGACATTAATAATATAAATGTAATAATAAAAAAAATATTTTTTATATATTATATTAAAAATATAATAAAATGAAAAAATATATAACATATTATAATAATAAAATAAATATGCAGGTGAATGTTTGTTGTGTTATTGAGGGAGGGAGAAGAAAAATAGATTGTGAGAGAGAGAGAGTAGGAGGAGAGAAAATAATTAGTAAAATAATATTTGAAAAGTGAATAGTAACTCTCTAAATTTAGATAAATACTGTTTATAACTAACTAAATATTTGGATATGCATAAGTTAATATAGAGAAATTTAGGCTCATATTATGCAAATATGACTTTGTATATATATATATATATATATATATAAACCAATGTAAATGCTTAATTGTAGTTTTTGCCTACTCTCATGGCTTCAGGCCACTTTATATGATTACATAGGCTTTATTCTTATGAACATAGGAGACCCAAGGTACCTCTCAAAATTGCCTTTTCTAGCCCATGAAGGAGGAGAACCATACCATAATGTCTCACTTGGAGGCTTGGAGCCCATGCTAACCATCACCTTGATCTCTGCACATTGACAGAAAAACTTTATCAAACTAGTTACCTACCTCTCTTAAATAGTTGCCCCAGTTCGACTCCTTGGCTCTCAGTTATTGAAGCCAAAGTTGAGTTAGAAGAAAATATCCATTTAACACACTGAAATACACTAATGTTGTGGAAGGAAGTTTTCTTTATCCACTAGCATAAAAAGTATTCTTATTTTGATTTTTTATTATTATTATTATTATTATTATTATTATTATTTATGACTATAATGGGTTCCATACAAGCAGTATGTTTACACACCAACTTATAACCAGTAAAATTCTAATTATAAATTGGTTTTTCCATTTTTTTCGATAGTCTTTTTTGGATTTAAATCCTCTAGTTTTTGTCCGAATTCTAGGACTTAAGAGTGATAGCGATAGACAAATGGAGAGGACCTCATAGCATTTATAAATGCTCAATAAATATCCTATAATCCAATTTATGTATCCATATCTCTCCAATTCTAAGTCCTAGATTTCACTCAAGAACTCAAGAACATCTAGTCCAACTTTTCTATTAAAGGGAATGTTCTCCTCGCTCACACCATCTAAATTAGTCATACCATCAATATCAACTGCCATCAGCTTAATTAATATTGACATTTTTCATCACATCTCTACCCCATTTGTAGTCGTATCGATAAAGAAAATTGTCTGGCCTATGTGTCTTCTACAAAACCTTTATTATACTAAACCTGTTTTGTAAATTTGAAAAATAGAGTAATGGTATTTGTAATTTTAGGGTGTGCAAGAATCACGTATTTCCTTTGAAATATATATTTTTTCATATGGACTATAATTTTTTTCAAATAGAATATACGGATTGTATCGAGCATTATTCCGAAAGAGTATTATGATATTAGAAATACGGGCGCACAATCAAGACAATTCATGACAGAAGGAAAGAAATCAAAATCATCTGAGGAAACTCCAATTATACGTCCACTTTCATTTCACTGCCATTCCCATACCTGATACCACTAGTCCACATTCATTACCTTGTCACCATCAAGCTTTGTTGGGACAACTTCCTTATAGGGAAGGAAGGCCAGCTGATACCATTTCTTCCTGGCCAAAAACTACTTGGGCATCTTGATGCCACCATTCAAGCACTGTTGCAGATAATTACGAATCCCAGACAGCCATACTAAAGACCCGAAAAAGATTCGAACTTGAAGATCTCAAGTAGGAGAGAGATTAACATAAGAAATAAATCCTCATTTGGTTAAGTATCAATGTTGCTCAAAGTTTTGCAGATAATTACTAGCTGCCCTGCACCTTCAATCAATCTCAATGTCCATCTTTGCCGTTCAGATTGTGGGAGGATGTTGAGGGTCATTGTGATATTGGACAGCTTGACATGCGATTAAATCTACTAACATGGAAATACATGGGAGGGGTGCACAATCATAACAACTCCTAGAGAGAAGGAAAGAAATCAACAGTCTTTAGAAATTCCATCAATTGTAGTACTATTTGTTTCCAATGTTTCTCATTCAAATCATTTGTAATCAAGGCCCCATTAATGGTTGTTATCTAGTAGCCTCGTGTGTTTTTGCAGATGAAATAAGATAAGATGAGTTGAGATAAAAGTTGAAAGTTGAATAAAATATCATTAGAATATATATATATATTTTTTAATATTATTTTTGTTTTGAGATTTGAAAAAGTTGAATTGTTTATTTATTTTGTATGAAAATTTAAAAAAATTATAATGATTAGATGAGATAAAATGAGAATGGTTCTGAAAACAAATGAGGCTATAATGTGGTCCTTTTCTCCAAACTCCCTCCACGTGCAATTCAAACCACAAAAAACAAAAAATAAATAAATGGGAAGCCTAAACAGATGGAAGAATCAGCACTTCCTGATCACTCTTATTGATTGCAATATTTTGTAACCTAGTTTTTTTTTCCAAGGATCTAACTGGCCTCTATTTCTTATTTTTGCCTTCATTTTTTATAACAACAGTACTTTGCTATCCATCCTACCTAGTTTCCTCATTAATCATAAGCATTTTTCCACCATTAATTTGAAGCATACTTATTCAATGGTAGCACTAGAATATATATTTTTGATCCATGTCATCATCTAGTAGTGTCATGCATCTAATTCACTGAACTCTCATGATAGTCAAAAGTGCATATAATAATATAATTTTTCATTAATCCCAAGGGGTTAGCCCAATTGGTGAAGGTCTTGGTCTTGGGGTATCACTCCCTTCAAGATCCAAAGTTCAACACCTCATAGGTGCAAATAATCATTTGGGACCATACCTCCTGGTGAAAAGCCAGCGATTTAACTAGTTCTGTGTAGAAAAACTTCCGAGGGTGCAATGCACAAGACCGGGATATACTTTGTAAGGGTGGGTCCGTAGAGTGCCTTGAAGAGGTTTTCCGACATCAAATATATATATATATATATATATATATATATATATATAATTTTTCATTCATATATTCTTTCTCATTATCAGATGCTCATTGAGCACGAGTCACAATACTAGAAATCTATTGAAATACATAGCCATCAATTCACTTTATTAATCCTCTTCCAATCTCTTTCAGTTTCTTATAATAAATAAAGCAAATCTTTCATTTTAGACTTCCATTCCAAATAGAAGTGACCTTTTATTAGTTTTATTAATAGACAAGTGAGTACTTTATCTGACACCAGTGGTCTATCTCAACTATATATATGCTACCATGGAAGATATGGAGAAGATCTCCCAACTTCAGATCAGATTTGCATGATTAAAGAAACAAAAACAGTTATAGAGCAAAATCTGAGAAGGACAGCCATGTGGAAAGGAAAACAATTAGAGCAATATGAAGTTTCCTTTGCATATATGTATATAAAATCAGTTTGGCAAGACATTGAAGTGTCACAAAACGAGTGATGGAAGCCAAAAGAAGACAAAAGGTGAGTAGTGTGTGATCTGGATGTGCACTTCCACAACTCTTGTTTGGATGCTGGTGATGAGTCATCAGTACCGCTTATAACTGATCCCTATCATGGAACGGTACTTTTGTGAGAAAAAAAAAAAGAAGAGAGGCCATATATACATATATAAAATCTATTTTGAGGCAAATTAGGATGATGAGATAAAGTTTGGTCGATGGAGGATACCACAAGGTGGGATGATGCCTCTCTTGCCACATACTTTTGCGTCAAACAATTTAGGAAGAAAGAGAGAGAAAGCAGTGTGTGACTGATACTTTCACTAATCTTAAATTTTGTCGTTCATAATTATATATATAATTATGAAATGTGTCACGTCAATTAATTAAGAGTTAAACTACATATAATCACTTTTGTAAATTTTATTAATGTGATTGATCAAAATAATTATTTTATATTAAAAAAATATATAAAAAATATGTAAAAATGACTGAACGTAAACTTTTTTTTTATAAAATGACACATTTTGTATAATAGGGTAGGGATTTGTCTTGAAATGAAAAAGAAGGCCGTTCAAACTCCACAAGAGCTCCAAAGAATTGGGCCCTCAGCAATATTGATTTTCATCTCATGCACATGACTCTAATTATATATTAGTTCATTTAATCAAGAGAAATAAAACTTGTGGGGTTGATTGTTTAATCATGAATCTTGTCTATTTCTTTGGTTCTTCGAACTTGTTCAACTTCGTTCTTTACCTCACGTTTTTAGATATTTAGAGAAGTGTAAATTCTTCGCAGGTAACAAACCAATAATAATAATAATAAAAACTATAAATTATCTTATTTCTTGTGGTTGAAGTTGTTTGGAATGAAGCCATGGAAGTGACTTTAGGTAATTGATTGGAGCGTTCGTGCAAAAAATTAGAATAATACTAAATACAGTCTTAAGTGCAAGTTCTGTTTAAGGTAGAACTCATTATTAAAAAGTGATTTTTTTTTTCATGTGAGTCATAAATTTATCTATTTTTTTAAGAGAATGTGTGAGACTTTTCCATCCTATAAATATATAAATAATTTCCTATATATATATATAGATATCTTCTTGCAAATACTAGAATTAAAAAAAAAAAAAAAAGTCCCTCAAGTTCGGAGGCAACAAGTGTGAGAAAACAATTAACATCTATTCAATGTTTTGACTGAATAAGATCATTGAATGCAAAGAGAGATCAACACATTAATATTCATGTAGAGTTCACAGTTTACCAAAAAAATCCTATGCAGACCATATTAAACGTTGTTGGTTTCATATGATATGTCTTATCTCTTTCTAGAATTTGATCATGCATGCATTCATTTTGATCGGAAGATAAACATATGAAATGAGTTTTATAATATTTATTATTATTCGTATATATTTTTAATTAAATAATCAATAAATATTATAAAACCTATTTTCCGTAATCATCTTATAAACTCTCAAATGTAGATATGAAATTAAAAAAATATTGACACAAGAGTGGGACTTAGGGGATGTTTGGTAATGTTTTTCATCTCATCCCGTCTGATCTCTTTTCATCTCATCTTATCTAATTTCTTTCCAAAACATCACTCAAATACAAACACTTTCAAATTAATTATTACAATTTTTTCAAACTTCCAAACAAAATATAAAAAATAATTCAACTTTTTCAAATTTCAAAACAAATATAATATTAAAAAATTATATTCTAACAATATTTTAACTTTATAATTTTTTTATTCAACTTTTTTCCTCTCATTTTTCAAAATCTCATAAAATATCATAACATTTTTCAAAATCTCATAAAATATCATAACTCAAACCATTTTATTACTATTTACAAACCATTTCACTATTATTTTACTACTATTTATAAATCATTTTATTATTATTCATAGATTTCTCATCTCATCTCATTTTTTAAACATTCTCTTACATGTTACCCTCTCATAGGAGTAAAATGTACTTCCTTCCATTAATCGTGCGGATGCACTACCTTGCTAATGGAAGTGGGCTCACTTATTAAGGGCTAGCTTGGTTACACAAAAGTACCAAAATATCTCATCTCAATTAATATAATAATCACAACTTTCTCAACTCTCATACAAAATATAATAAATAATTTAATTTTTTTAAATTTTAAAATAAAAATAATATTAAAAAAATATATGATAACAATATTTTATTTAACTTTTAATAGAACATCTCATCTCATCTCATCTAAACTACGTAACCAAACGAGACCTAATGCTCGCTTGTTACTTTGCGATGAAATTAATTTGTTGCAAAACTTTTTTTTTTAATTCATTAGTTTTAATTTATAATAAATTTAGTTCATTGAAATCTCATTCACTTTCTTAAATTCGTATCACTAATTAGTTGCTTAATTATTTTCGATTAATTTATACAAATAATCTCCAATTTACACTCTAAAGTACTAAATAATAACTAGTTTACATATCTTTCAAAAGGCTCTTTAGATTTATAATTTTATCAATATTTTGTGAGAGAGAAATGATTTAGTCACAAATAAATCCTATAAAAATAAATTCATAAATTGACGTAATTTAATGCAGTACATTATATTGTAAATTTATTTTTATTATAAAGTAAATATAACGTATAATATGAAAACTTGTCTTTCGTAAATTTACTTTTACGAGATCATCTATTTATGACTGTAACAGTTCTCTTTACAAAATCTACTAATTGTCTTTTTCTATATTCTTTCCAATAAAATAACGATAATTTTGTCTAGCTTGCAATACTCAACGAGCTAAAGTGCGACGCGTATTAAAATTTTGACATGTATACTCTTAAACATAAAAGACAAAAAGTGAATTATAATAAATATCTTAAGAAAATAATAACAAAAGTAGAAATAAATAATGTAAGAGAGGATTCGCCCTTCTGCGGCCCGATCAAAGTGGCTCATCAGCCTTGCTCATGGGGTGACCCAAGCTAACCCACAAAGGGAAACCCTGTTAGGGTGGTTCAAGCGATACGATCTTCTAAGCTACTAGCTATCTCGCGAAGGTGTGACTTTAGCCATTCAAAGGAGCTTATTATGAACTTACAAAATTACAAAATAATTAAATCACACGACGAAAAGGTTAGAAATGAATTATACACGCTTAATTATATGAGTTTATAACAATTTAAGCTTGCTAGATACTAATATGGGATGAGATATTGGTAGAAAATGGCTTGAATTGAATGGAGAGTTGTATAATTAAGATGATATGTTCTTTGATACATGTGTAACTATATACAATTTTCACCTTCATACAAGTTAAGTTATTGTTTTGACAAAGATAAGGGTAATTATTTAGAGTTTATAACTAGAGAAATTTTCACGGAAAATCTCTTTCTTTTTCATTTATTTTTTGACATTTTGATGGAAAATCTCTTGATCGGCATCAAATTTCAATATAGATAGGGGTATTTGAGATTTCTACTCCTTCCTTCTCTCTTGTAAAAAATCAAGGGCTCTATATCTGATTTTTGCCAGAGCATCCTCCTTCTCTTTTTCCTCATTTCTCCATCCACTCACCTTATTTATAAATATAGTTTCTTTTGTTTAGTTTTATTTTATTTTCTTCCAAGCCGAAAAAGACAGATCTATAGCTTTTTAGCAACTCCCGAGAAACACACGCGGCACAAGCAAACTTCTAAGCCGCAAATCGTTTGGAGGAAAGTGGCGGTTTTGCAAAAATCACCGTGCCTGATCCTCATGAGCCACCCCTTCAGGCAACTCTTCTCATCACACGCACCAGATCACAGGACTCACCAGCACTAGATCTTTCAGATCCGACCTTTGCGACTGAAAAGAGACAAGTGTGTTGCCTTCACATGCCGTTACAGATTTCAAAGTCTACCGGAATTAGTCCAAACTGTAATTTGTCCTTTTTTACATCTATCTTACTGCTTTCCTTTTTTGTTTTCTTATTGTTAATTAAAATAAAAAAATAATTCGTCTTTCAGACTTTTGTCTATAGAGGTTGAGTCATCTTCTTCTATGAAGGGTGATGTTGAGGCTTTGATTAGGCATAGAGTACTATTGTCTCTTTGACATTTGTTTATAGAGAGTATCAACAGTAGTGAAGATTAGATCAGTCATAAAAAAAAATAGTGTATTGGTGGAGTTTCAAATGCATTATTTTGGTTCATAATGTCGTGTTTAATATGAGGACATCTTAGAATATATTTGATCATAGATGTAAGTTTATTGATGAATGAATAATGACAATTTTTCTTAAAAAAAAAAAATCAATATAGATAGGCAGGCATTATAGCCCTCTCGCTAGGCTCTGCTTTATCTCGCTTCAACTCTCTCGCTGGACTTCTCTGCATCTTCCTTCATTAAGTCCTCCCAACGAGGTAGTGGCACTCCCTGGAACCTCTTTCAATGAAAGCTCTCCATCCTCGACAAACTCCGAATAATGGATAGCGTCAGCAAAATGGATTAACTTTCTAATTTTTTAGACATAATTATTTAGATAATCTAATCTTTTCTTTTTTATTATTTTTTTTTCGATTTCGCTTATATATATTTTATTTTTCTTATATATATTTCATTTTTATATTAGATTTTTTATTTTTTATATTCATTTTCTATTTCATATTAAGATAAAATAGTTATAACTATAATATATAATTAACTATTGTTGTTCATATGTCAAGGGCTGGTAAGGTTTTGCGCGTTGTATCGAATTAAACCATATGCTCCACCGCTTGTGCAGGTCCCACTTGTATATCGTATTTGGCCGAAGAAGCATCGGACAGGTTGGAGTTCTTACCTTCTTGGAACTCCATGGACCAAGATCTGCTTTCATTATATGGGCAATACCGATCTACTTTAGTAGATCATATAGATGTAGAAAAAGCTTCTGATTTTGATGAATAGGAAACCAATTCCCAGGGTGTGACGGGCGGTGTGTACAGGGCTCGGGTACATATTCACCGCGGCATGCTGATCCCTGATTACTAGCGATTCCAACTTCATGTTCCCGAGTTGCAGAGAACAATCCGAACTGAATCAAAAACAATTCTTGAATGAGGTATTCAACTCCAGGGATGAATCGAAAAAGAAATATTTATTGGTTCTACCTCCTATTTTTTATGAAGAGAATGAATCCTTTTATCGAAGGATCAGAAAAAAAATGGGTCCAGACCCATCCAATGGTATTCAACATCCAGAAAACTGCCAAATAAAATGCGTCCCAAGCCAAAATATCACAAGTACCGCCTCGTCCTGGACCATCGCAAAGAAAACTATAACCAAAATCCTGGGTTGGTCTTGAAACAATTCATTGCATTGATATTTATCTTAATAAACCATTTTTATTTTACCCATACTTACTATACTCACTAGATAAATTGAATTTATCGTTTTCTGAATGGTCCACTATGTGGATAAGATATATATGTGCAATACAAATCATATATAAATATAAATGATATAAACTTCGAATGCCCGGAAAATGCTATGAGGTGTTCGAAAATGGTTGAAGTAGTTGAATAGGAGGATCACTATGACTATAGCCCTTGGTAAATTTACCAAAGACGAAAATGATTTATCTGAATACCGTCTGTTAATCAATTTTTCAGAAATTATGTTTCTGATAATTGAACGCCATTATAAGTGCCTGAATCCATGATCTGATAAATTAGAAATTATATATATATATATATTATATATAAATATATATATATATATATCTATTTATATATAAATATAAAATATAAATTGATCATGTTTTGTGTTCTGGAATTAAAATAAAAAAAGATATTTTAAACAATAATATATTAATAATATAGGACTATACGGACTCGAACAGTAGACCTTTTCGTTAAAAAAAATCAAACTGATTATTATAAAAATGATTTTATGTTAACAGAAATCTTGTGCCTATTGGTTCCGTAGTAATGATAATTTTAAACGTGAATGGGTGAAATCTTGAGAACCCGATTAAGAAAAGAAATAAATGACAAAGATAGGTGAGTTCTTCGTGGACAAATAATTAACGACATGTGATATTAATGAAATTAATATTAATTATTTTTAGAAAGAAAAGTAAATCAAATTAATTAGGTTCTTAATTATAGGCTTTATATATACTGTTTTTTGTTTTTCTTTCGATTTTCTTCTTTCTTGGTTGTAGGTACGTAGCATCATCTCACACGTTGAGATGATGATATTAATGATTCGTAGAAGCTAAGTGTACATGCCTTGCTCAGGTCCCACCATGCAAAAAATTTATATATGCCTTGCTTATTATGAACTTATTACAACATTATAAAATAATTAAATTACGCGACGAAATGTTATACACGCTTAATTATATAATTAGTTTATAATAACAATTTAAGCTTGCTAGATACTAATATGGGATGAAATATTGGTAGAGAATGGCTTGAATTGAATGGAGAGTTGTATAAGAATTAAGATGATATGTTCTTTGATACACGTGTAACTATATACAATTTTCACTTTCATACAAGTTAAGTTATTGTTTTGACAGAGATCAAGGTAATTATTGAGAGTTTATAACTTGAGAAATTTTCACAGAAAATCTCTTTCTTTTTCATTTATTTTTTGACATTTTGATGGAAAATCTCTCGATCAGCATCAAATTTCAATATAGATAGAGGTATATGAGATTTCTACTCCTTCCCTCTCTCTTGTAAAAAATAAGCTTCAGATCTGACTTTTGCCGGAGTGTCCTCCTTCTCCTTCTCTTTTCTCTCGTTCCTCCATCCACCCACCTTATTTATAAATATAGTTTCTTTTGCTTAGATTTATTTTGTTTCCTTTAGGCTGAAAAAGACAGATCTACAGCTTTTTGACAACTTTCGAGAGACACGTGCTACACGAGCAGACTTCCAAGCCGCAAATCATTTGGAAAAAAGTGGCAGTTTTGTAAAAATCACCGTGCGTGGTCCTCACGCGTCACCTCTTCAAGCAGCTCTTATCGCCACACGCACCAGATCACCGGACTCACGACCACTAGATTTTTCAGATCTGATCTTTGCAGCTAAAAAGAGACAAGTGTATTACCTTCACACGCCGTCACAGATTCCGAAGTCTACTGGAGTTAGTCCAAATTATAATTCATCATTTTTCGCATCTATCTTGCTGCTTTCCTTTTTGGTTTCCTTATTATTAATTAAAATAAAAAAGAGTTCGTCTTTTAGACTTTTATCTATAGAGGTTGAGCTCTCTTCTTCTATGAAGGGTGATATTGAGTCTCTGTTTAGACAGAGAGTACTGTTGTCTCTTGGACGTTTATCTATAGAGAGTATCAGCAGTAGTGAAGACTAAAATAGTCACAAAAGAAAATGGTGTATTAATTGAGCTCCAAATGCATTATTTTAATTTAGAATCTCATGTTTCATATGAGGACATTTCAAAATACATCCGGTTATGAATGTAAGTTTCTTGATGAATGAATGATGACAATTTTTCTTTAAAAAAAAAAAATTCATTATAGATAGGCAGGCATTATCGGTTATGTTAACAGAAATCTTGTGCCCCATTGGTTCCGTAGTAAAGATAATCTTAAACGTGAATGGGTGAAATCTTGAGAATCCGATTTAGAAAAGAAATAAATGACAAAGATAGGTGAGCTCTTCGTGGACAAATAATTAATGACATGTGATATTAATGACATTAATATTCATTATTTTTAGAAAGAAAAGTAAATCAAATTAATTAGGTTCTTATAGGCTTTATATATTCTGTTTTTTTTTTTCTTTCGATTTTCTTCTTTCTTGATTGTAGGTACGTAGCATCATCTCACACGTTGAGATGATGATATTAATGACTTGTAGAAGTTAAGAGTACATGCCTCGCACAGGTCCCACCATGCAAAAAATTAAAAAGATAAATCACTTATTTTTAGTGGAGTCTTTTTTCACTACAACAAAAAGTAGTTTTTGCGGCCACTTTTATTTCCGGGGACACCAATTTGGCGGCAAAAAACCATTTTGTTCATTTGAGACAAGTAGTTTGCGACATCTCAGTAGTTTGGCAAAAATAATCCCTATTTCCGGCGAGTTATAGTGTGGCCGCAAAAGCTGTCGAAGCAGATAATTTATTACGGCGATTTTTAGTCTATTGCGGCGATAATGGTTAGACGCAACAAAAATTACATTTCATCAGGTTTATTGGGGCGACTATTGTCACTGCAATAAACCTTAACCCTTAAAAGTCTCCCACGTGATGTATTTCCCTTTCCCCTCCCTCTATCTCGTTCCCCTTCCCGCGAAAGAAATAGCTCCCGTGATGAACTCGAAAGCCCATGCCCTAACCAGTCGAGGACCTTTGTTGACCACCACCTTCTCGCAACAGCCACCACGACGTCGCAAGATTTTCGGTATGTTCAAAATTCTAGACCGATTAAATCCTCTCACCCATTTTGGAGACACCATCTGTGCCGAAATCCAGGTCCCAAACTCTAACTATTTAGCACTCTGTTTCTTTTTTGAAATTGACAGTAATTTCCACAACTCCGGCCATCCACACACATTAGATTCGTGGTTGATGACGAATTTATCCATTTTGGAGCTTGCGAGTTGCGATTCTCGGCCATAACTGGTGCTTGATATTGATTGGGAATATTGAACACCGTACGGATCTAGGCCGAATCCAGCAAGGTAAGTCCAATCATTTATACTTAAAGTTTGTTTTTTTTTCTCAGTTTACTTCCTTAGTAGATAGTTCATTCAATCTGTTATTAGTGATGAACGACTCTAATATGTTTTATAATTTGATGTTGGTTAACTGAAATTTAGTGGGGCGACATGGTTGAGTCTCAACTTCATTTGAATGTGCTTATTTCAAATAATTAAACCATTTTTGTGAGTTGTTTGTATTTTCAATTTAACTGCATGTATGAGACATTTCTGTACTTGGGGAAAATTACCAAGTCAGAGGAACAGAGGTGCATTTTTTTCTTGGCAGTTTATGTCCATTTGAAAGGTTGTATAGGATGGAACAAATTTATGATCAAGTCTATGAGTGTATATCTGATCTATTAGAATGGGTTTTTCTTGACTAAAAGTTATAATGAAGTTTCATACTACATCTTGAATTTGAATCCACTAGAATTCTTATATGAACTCTAGGATCTAGAGTGAGAGAAACAGACAAATAAAGTGACTCTCACATCATTTATAGTTGC
Organism: Cyclocarya paliurus; assembly: GCA_029856935.1. NCBI lineage: Eukaryota > Viridiplantae > Streptophyta > Magnoliopsida > Fagales > Juglandaceae > Cyclocarya > Cyclocarya paliurus. Next base: position 9,910,357 of record CM056952.1, read on the forward strand.
CCAAGTGAATTTCATGGACAATACTGAATACTCAATAAAATTAGGTTAAAATGCTGTGACTTCAAGCAGTTTGTAGTTGTCTTTTTTAATTATTTGGGGCACCTATTTTCAAGATAATAATAGTATTCGGCCGCGGTATATGCATGCAGTTTGGACATATTTGGGGGTGGTTGGAAGCCCATTTTCAAGACTGTTTTTTCCTTGTTCGTGTATATTTCCATAAGATTCGCAAGTAATATTTCCATAAGATTCGCAAGTAATATTTCCATATATAAGGTTTACTTTCTAAAAATAGTGATTGATGTTACTTGTTGCTTCTCTTTTGGGCATGTTGATTAGTTCAAATATTGATCTTCATCACTTCCATGTTTATGAAATTAGGAATAATTGAAAGTCGGTATCAAGGTTATGAATTTCACTTTGAATTCTCAAATTAATACTATTCTTTTAGAATTATATTTCATACTACCCCAATCCTAATTAATAAGGACAATGTCAAATCTGGTTTTGTCATATCATTTTCTATTTATTATAATTATTATTTGGTTAGTTATTAATCATAATTACATGTTTTTACTATTTGTATTGGTTACATACTTTTAACCTTTTGAGTAATTTATTAGGTACTTTAGGTAGTTAATTCATTTGAAAAGCCTAGGCCTCCGTCATTAACGTCTATATATACAAGAGTAAAACGGAGGATCATGTTGCCATGTTTGGTGCAAATCGAGAGCTATATATAGTACTAGTTTGGTGATCAAGTATTATAATTTTAAAAAAGGGTGATATACTTGAGGGAAAAAAAAAGGATTGGGAGAGAGATTCTTCCTTAATATTAAGCACCTGTGCTACATGTATATACATTCTTACATGATACGTCTTCAACGTCCTTATTTTTATTTTCATTAATTAATTAGGACCTTAGGTTAAACATCGACTTTGAAAACTCTGAAAAAGATTATTTGATCGATATTCAGATTCTGAAACATGCGTTGCATGCATGCATCGTGATAATTAGTCAATGCATGCATAATATTTCAAAGTACTGCTTTACTTGACGCCAGAAAACTTCTAAAGTCACTAAATTATAGATGATCTTATATATTTACTTATCAAAAAATAATTATAGATGATCTTATATATGTAATATTACAGTCAATCACAGAGAGTCCTCAGCCATGTATCCTATGGTGAGAATTAACAAAAAGGGATCAAAGTCAATGGTACGAAAATTCAAATGGACTTGGTCAGTTTTGTGTTGTAGAATTTCAGGACAAGAAGCTAGCTAGCCAATTTGCTGTTTGCTGGAATTTTTACAGGTAGGGGAAACCTAACTTCTTGACAATTTTCTATTTAAATGGAGCTTCCGTAACTGCCTAGGAAACTACAAATTATATAGATTGCATGCTTCCGAAATGGGTCGCATTCATTAGTCAGAGACTATTATTTTTATAAATGCTTGAGCATGGTCTTATATATAGGAGCTAGATGTTGCATTGCCTTAATTATTAGTTATTTACCGTGGGTGCATGGTATTTGGGCTGTCAACTTAAGAATAAGTTGGTCATGGTGAAAGCTCTCTCTCTCTCATACCAACAGCTAAGGCACAGAGCCTGTTTAGCCTCGTTTGACATTACTCTAGGAACACTTCTCCTTTCTGGGTCCTGTGCAAGCGCTTCCTACCTCTTAATCCGTGCTAGTTCCTTCTACACAATTTAAATCTCTTGTATAAATGCTTAATACAAGACCCATAATTAGCACAGTTTCTTCGAAGAAACTGTACAATACTCAAATGGCATCAACTTGTACAAGTTCATGCCATTTGGGTCTTGGGGCGTAGATCAAGCTTGCCGGCCAGCCCTGGGGCAGGTCTCGCCCAGCCAGTATATGGTGGCCTGGCGTAACTTAAGGATCATTGATAATTCAATGCTTTGAGGGGGAAATTAAAGGAATATTAGTACAAGTCCCTATTGCATGACATGCATGCCCAGAATTGACTAATAGCATGGTCATATATATGCCTAGTAATTATAATATAAATTATACAATTTTTTTAAACTTATCGACTCGGATTGTTAGATTAATAGACTTTCTTACAAGCCACTCAAGATTGGCTCGGGATCAACAAAACTAGAATTTGGCTAAATTCACTTATCAAATGAGCGGTTCACGAATACATAATTATGATGGATTATTACATAATATGATCTATATAATACCTTTTTTTTATAAGAAATTAATGAACTTCATTAGAGATAACAATTACTTCACATTTATCAAACTAAATGGCTTGAGAAAGATTTGCATGGAATATAATCTCACCGCATTTAAATACTCTCAACACTCCAAACATAACGGGCAAGCTGATGACCTACACATGATTAAAAATACACAAGTTAAAACAACTCTTAAGCTTATAAACTTCATCATACAAAACCACCTAAAATGGAGTCCACCATATTATTTTGTCGAAGAGATTGTATCAATAGCAAACAATCACTTTCAACAATAATATTAGAATACCCGTTGTGTAACACAGTTGAAGGCCCCGAAATACTACCAGGAGCTCTATCACTTTTGGATGTTCAACCTCAGATTCAACTTTACAAGTTGGCATTAATACATTTCCATATTCATCTTTCAAAATAACTCCAATTCCATTTTATAGAAGATCCATGAACATTGCTCCATCAGTATTAAGCTTCAGACTTGTCTCTGGGAGTGGTTTTCAATTAAAATGAGCTCGAAGCTACACCTGATTCTTTACTTTCACTGCTTTATAACTGTGAATAATACCTATAACATGATTAATCACATGCCATTTTAGGTGACTTCACATTTACAGAAATTGTGACTATGTATAAAGATATTTACAGAAATTCACAAATGAATTCACATTAAGATTTTATTAAAGCTGTAAGATACAATAATAATTTTATTTTTAAAAATCAAGTAGCTCGTGAACAAGTTCTATCTCGTTCATAAAATAAATAAACTCTTTTAGAACATATAATATAACTGAATTTATGAAAAATTCTAGTACTCCACGGCCTATATATGCATATCATGTGTGAATAAAAAGTAAATCAACAAAACTAATTAATAACTCACTCTCTTCCAAACTCGACAGATCAGATATATAATTGATAGTCCGAAGCTTTGAAACTCAAATCATTATGAATCATATATGCGAAGTGCAAATAGTTCTGATTTTTGTCACAAACAACATGATGATGTTTTGGCTTTTCTATTAACTGAGCTAGCGTGCAGTACTGCATGCGCAAGCACAAGCACGCAGCACTGCTTAATTGCTAGCAGCACTTGGCATGCTAAGTACTTTAATCAGCAGGATCCATTCCGATTTACTTTCTCATGCATGGATATCATGTTCATGACTTTTAGTACGAAAGATATCTAGGGATCATAATTCCCCCCTAAAAATGTCGTAGCAAAATGATAGGGTATTGTCAGGCACTTACAAAAACTAGGTACAGAAAATGAATATCCCTTCATCTCTGCTCTGTACAGTACAAGAGCAACTGATTCTGATTAAATCTTCTGGCCATCAATTTCGATCTTTGTATATTTATTCTGGTTTCAAAAACCAAGTTATAATAGGCTAATAAAAAAAATTGGTAACTCGTATGTTGATCAATCCCATGGGTTGCACTTTGACTGTAAACTTGACTCAAATTTATTTTTGATTGTTCAGACATAGAATCTACCACATAGGTGTCAGCTGTCCCTCCTTTCTTTTGGGCATAGGCCAGCGATATAACTGCGGGGAATAATGTGCTTATTTATCTAGCTTAATCGACTACACTTATTATATAATGTACCAAAGACTACCCGGTTTATTAGCTGTCTATTCTTAAATAGAATATTGCAAACAAAATAGCTGGTTTGCTTATCAAACCCTTTTATGATATCTACCAGCTGTAAACACTCTCACTTTGATTGCTATCAGCTAGTACCATATCATATTCCATAAGATACTGCACCACCAATGATGAACCTGTTTCATTTTCTCATCTTGATCAGTAAGGATATATTTTTCATATCTTATTAATTTCAGCTTGAACATGGCTATGTTTTTAAACTCATGTGTATACATGGAGTAAACAACTCTTTTGCTTATATCAGAATCCCTCTAAGCAAAAAGTATCAGATTTCACTGACAAAACAATGCCCATGCTATAATAGTATGTAGATTTAATACCAAACAGCCATCTTGTCTAAAAGAGAAAGTGATATTCTAAGCATATCTAATTTAACTATTATTATACTATATAATATGCCATATTTTATAGGGATCTTTAAGATGGCTAGTCCAATGTAGACTTACCATGCTATGAGTTGATGGTATAGTCATTAGCTAATATTCTATCCTAACTTTATCCTTGGCTATGGCTAGGCCATTGCCATGTAGTATCATACAATAGTATACTGTACACTATGTTCATGAAACAAGCATTGTTACAATGAAGAACATGAGTTATCCATGATGGTTTGTTTTCATTAAATAGATATAGACCTAAGCAACCAGAAAAAACAACTTTATATATATATATATATATATATATATTTTCATTTGCCTTTTGTTTTTTGCTAATTCTTGGGAACTTAGTATATTCGTCAATAATAATATATTGTTGATGAATTTCATTTGGTGGCATCATATATAGATGGACAAGACGTGGATGGATATTGAAGATAGATTTGTGTCTAACGAATATGCATCAGGGGTTAACAATTTCATCGCTATGGCTCGGGAACATGCACCCGGAGGGGTTGACATTAGGTGTCCATGTCGTAGGTGCCATAATATGTTCTTCCAGCCTATAAATGTGGTCGAGGATCATTTATTTATCATAGGGATTGATCCTTCTTATAAGGCCTGGACATTCCACGGTGAGGAAGAAGTATTGGATGTTAGTTCGTCAGATTCCAGTGATGAGGCAAGCTTGAATGATGGCTACATTGATGATATGGATGAGATGCTGGACGACATTCAGGTTGGAGCCTCTATGGAGCACTCATACGGCTCTCAAAGCTTTGATCATGGTGTAACAGAAGGGGGTCCTGGTGCCAACTTTGCTGAGTTGTTAGAAGATGCACGTCGTCCACTCTATCCATCGTGCCTAAAGTTTTCAAAGCTATCATTTATCGTGAAGTTGCTTCATATCAAGACAGTTGGCGGTTGGAGTGTTAAATCCTTTAACATGGTTATAAAGTTGTTGAAAGATGCATTTCCTAATGCTCTTCTCCCTGACTCATATAATGAGGCATGCCGCTTGGAACGTGGCCTCGGCTTTAATTACACCAAGATAGATGCTTGCTTGAATGATTGTGTTCTTTTTTGGAAGGAACATTCCGATAAGGAGAAGTGCCCTAAATGCAACACTCCGAGGTGGGTGTTAAGCACTAATAAGGCAAAGAAAATTCCACACAAAGTCCTGAGGTATTTTCCTTTGATCCCAAGGTTGCAAAAACTATTTGTATCAAGTAAGACTGCCGTGGCTATGAGGTGGCATGCGTGTGAACGGGTCAACGATGCTAATGTCATGAGGCATCCTGCAAATTCGAAGGTCTGGCAAGATTTTGATCTACAGTTTCCTACATTTGCCGCAAATTCTCGTAATGTGAGACTTGGTTTAGCTGGTGATGGTTTTAACCCATTTAACAATATAGCTAAACCATATAGTATATGGCCAGTGATACTCGTACCTTATAACTTGCCCCCTTGGCTATGCATGAAAGATCCATACCTCATGTTATCTTTGCTAATCCCTGGCCCAAAAGCTCTTGGTAATGATATTGACATCTATCTACGCCCTTTAATTGACGAATTGAAATATTTGTGGGAAGATGGAATTAGTACATACGATGCCTTTACCTCATCTAGGTTTCGCTTACATGCCACATTACTATGGACCATTAATGACTTTCTAGCATATGCTAATCTTTCTGGGTGGAGCACAAAGGGGAAGTTGGCATGTCCAACATGCAATGGTGAGACAGATTCATTGTGGTTGGTCCATGGGCGAAAGCATTGTTACATGGGGCATCGTCGGTGGTTGTCGGCAGGGCACAGGTGGAGATCTAAAAAGGCTGATTTTAATGGTAATACAGATCATCGGCCTCAACCTACACATTTGTCTGGAGACGTTATCCTCGAACAGTTGAATGAAGTGACAGGTGTACAGTTTGGAAAAACTACAAAGAAGAGGAAACGCACAGCCACTGAGTTGAATTGGACGAAAAGAAGTATATTTTTTGAGCTACCTTATTGGTCTTCATTGTGTTTGAGGCATAACCTCGACGTCATGCATATTGAGAAGAACATATGCGATAGCATATTAGGCACTTTGATGAATATTGATGGAAAAAGCAAAGACTCCGCCAATGCACAAAGGGATTTAGCCAACCTTGGCATACGGAAAGAATTACACTTACAGCAGAATTGTGATCGTTATGCCATGAGGTTGGCATGTTACCAGTTAAATAAACTGGAGAAGAGATCTTTCTGCGAGTGGTTGGCAAATGTAAAGTTCCCTGATGGTTTTGCCTCAAACATTGCCCGATGTGTTAATGTTAGTGAATCAAAGATTCTAGGCATGAAGAGTCATGATTGCCATGTTTTCATGCAAACATTGCTTCCAGTTGTGATTGGTGGATACTTTACCAGTGATGTTCGCGAAGCGTTGACTGAGTTAAGTACCTTCTTCAAAAAATTGTGTGGACGGGCACTATGCATTGATGTCATACAGAGGCTACAAAGTGACATCTCTATTCTTCTTTGTAAACTGGAAATGATATTTCCACCCACATTTTTTGATATAATGGTGCATCTCGCCATCCATTTGCCACATGAAGTCTTGCTTGCGGGACCTGTGCAATATAGGTGGATGTATCCTTTTGAAAAGTATTTAGGAAAGTTCAAGCGCTATGTCAAAAATAAGGCCCGTCCAGAAGGCTCAATTGCCGAGGCCTATGTTCATGTGGAGTGCCTTACATTTTGTTCAACTTATCTCCATGACATTGAGACAGCTTTTAATAGAGAGGAACGAAATATGGATGTCGGTCAAGCCCATCAAGAAGGAAGTATGATGGTTTTCTCCCAAAAGGTTCGGCCGATGGGTTTGTCCTCCGCTAAAAGGTTGGATGGCCCACTTTTAGCAAAAGCCTAGTGGTACGTGCTCAACAACTGTCCTGAGATCGAACAGTACATAGAGTAAGTTCTATAGTACTTTAAACTATCTCTTCATACTCAACCTTCATCTTGGATATTTGTTTGAACCTAAAATTCTACTATTTGACTTGTCTCTATTTGTAGCCAGCATTATAACAAGATTAAAGAGGAGGACACTAACAACGTTGACTTTAGGCACCAAATAGAATTTCCCAAATGGTTCAAGAACCATGTAAGTCATGGTTTATATGACCTATGTGGTCACACTTTACTTTCGACATAGTAAATATTCATTCCTTCACGTTAGACTCTTACGATTGGTGTTCAATGAAAGTTACAGATTCAAGAATTGCACAACTCAAACTCGAGTGAAGTTACAGATGAAGTTTATGCTCTGGCATGTGGACCAGATCCTTGGGTTGGGTCATACAGTGGATGTATAATGAATGGAATACGGTTTCACACAAAGGACCGTGAGCAACACCGACGCACACAAAATAGTGGAGTCGTTGTTTCAGGAGTACATCAGTCGAATTCAGTTGATTTCTATGGTGTGTTAACAGATATATTGGAATTACGGTACATGGGTTGGCATCTTGTATACTTGTTTAAATGTGATTGGTGGGACGTTGGTGATCCTAGGCGAGGCATACGTGTGGGTGAGCATGTTACAAGTGTGAATACATCTAGAAAATGGTATCAGGATGAGCCTTTCGCCCTTGCTTGTCAGTGCTCACAAGTTTTTTACTTAAAAGACCCAAGTATGGTTGGAAATTGGAAAGTGGTACAAAAGATAACCAACAGGAATGTGTACGACATTCCATCCTTACCAACGGCCCTAGACGATGGTGAGAACTCCTCTGATGGTGAGGCATATCAAGAGGAAGATGCTACCAATGATTATGGTGCAGTCAATCATAGTGATAGTGGTTTGGTCAACCAATTGCATCGAGAGGATGAGGAACCAGTTCCAGTTAATGACTTAACTGCGGTACACGGTGATGTTGGGACTGATATCGACCATACTTTTATTGACGATGAGGTGGACGTTGAGACTTCTGATGATGATCCCACTTCTGACCATAACGATGGTGATGAGGAAGATTTTGATTCGAGTTCAGAAACAGAGTTTGACTAAAGACAGAAACTTTGTTCAAATATCGTAGTTGATGTGGAAATATATAATGAGTTTGTAATTGCTATACTTTTATTATAGAACAAGCTTTGCTGAATGATGGTTTGCTTGTTAGGTACGTACCAGAAAATGTGTGAAAATGGGATGATATCAAATGTTTGAATACATTAGGTTCACATGGTTATTAGAAATACATTTGTTGTGGACCTGAACAGGTGATGGCACTTAAAAACTCTAAACTTTTTATGGCCCAGCTGTGAAAGGAAAAAGTAGATAGTCCTTGTCAAATGGTGAAAAAAAAAAGATATGATGTGTGTGAAATATTATAGAAAGTGGCGACAGCTGTGTATTTCTAATATGTGAATTGAAGTAGGAAAATTAGGGGAATAGATGAAACTAGGACCTAATAACTTATATATGCTACCAAAAAAAAACCAAAACTGGGAACTAGTGGAAAGTGCAATAATTGCTCCAGTTGCTGGAAATATTCAGGAAACCATCAATTTATGCATAATGACCGTGAAGAACATGATGATGAGTTTCGTTAACAATTACATGTTATCAACACTTAGTTGGGCTGCCTCAATGCAAGTGCCCATCACCAAACAGTAGTCATCCACTGTGATATTCAATGTCAAAATGGCAAAAACATAAAAATCAAGACTTGGTAATTTTACTTTTCTAAACTGATTGAGCAATGAGGTGGCATGGTAGAAAATGGATACAACTAGTATTTTATAAATCTGGCTGGTTATATTATATCATTCCACTTTAATGATATAATTAAGATCTACTTAAAATGTTTTTGGACTATACAATATAGATCAGAAATGGGTTAGCTTGTTGCATGAAAACTGCAATAATTGCTTTAGTTGCTGGAAATATTCAGGAAACCATCAATTTATGCATATTAACTTGAAGAACATCATGATGAGTTTCATTTTCATTTACATGTTATCAACACTTAGTTTGGCTGCCCCAATGCAAGTGCCCATCACCAAGAAGTAGTCATCCACTGTGATATTCAATGTCAAAATGGCAAAAACATAAATATCAACTTGGTAATTTTACTTTTCTAAACTGATTGAGCAATGAGGTGGCATGGTAGAAAATGGCCACCAAGGAATTTATAGATCTGGCTGGTTATATTATATCATTCCACTTTAATGATATAATTAAGATCTACTTAAAATGTTTTTGGACTATACAATATAGATCAGAAATGGGTTAGAAATTATTGCATGAAAAGTGCAATAATTGCTCCACTTGCTGGAACAATTCAGGAAAAAGTCAATAAATGATATTAACTTGAAGAACATCATTTCCTTCAATTTTCATTTACATGTCATCACACTTAATTGGGTTGCCCCAATGCAGGTGCAAATCACCAAAATGGAGTCATCCTCTAATGAATTTTTTTAAATGTGTGCAGTGCTATTAACCAACAGTACTAATGTCAAAAGTGATTCAGAACAAGAATGTAGAACCCAGTTTTTATGGCTGGTTTCTGGAGCCTTTAAAAGTCATTTTTTTTAAAGAGAAACCAAAAACTGAGTTAAGTGCATTGTTTTAACAGTTTCTAGTAGCAGCAGTTGTAAGATTTCCTTGAAATGAAAAGTTGCTTCTCTTATTACATTTAACTAGAGCATTAATACGCACTAATAAGGCAAAGGTTCATTGGGTAATTGATGTGGGTGTAAGTTATATGTGATTAGCTCATTAAGAGCTTCCTGTATATAATATAAAACCAACAAATTAAATTTAGAAATACATGTATGAAATTGGAGCTTAATAACATGAAATAATGTTAATGCTTCTAAAAGGAACCTGGTGTTAATGTTACTGGGTGGAGCATTTACTTAATGGCAAAGCAATAATATCATTAAACAGCTGTACATTGTTTCTAAAGGACATATGCAGACATGCGACACATTAGCAATGGGCCAAAATGAAAAATGTCCAAGTAGTATTAATACAAATAAGAAGTATATTAATGGCCCAGCTGCACTAATAAAATGAGGCCATTGCATAAAGTTGTAATAAGGCCAAACTAATGAGTAATGGCCCAAAATAAGTTGCCCAAGTAGTATTGAATATTGATCAAGTATATTCATGAAACATGAAACATGACCCAAGTATCATGTTGCCAAGTACTTTAAAACCACCCATCCGTGTCTTTGAAAGAAGAATCCACATGACTGTGCACGCGGTAAGATAGATTCAAGAACGTGGGAAATTTGTAAATTTTGGCTCCACTGTCAAAGAGCAGTCTCTTCAAACAGCTGTATGAGGTATGGGTACGTACCTGCTGCTGTACAGTTGCTGAAAGGTTCAGAGTGAATAGATGGTTACAGACAGGGGTTAGTTCCACCACAAGTCTTCACTCTCGAGAACTCAGCTTCACTCTGCAATTCAGAAAACTGAGGATTAAGAAGAGAACATCTTGGGCTGAATAGAGCTACAATAGCACAAGCTGAGACATATTCCAGAATTTCACTCCGAGGATATTTTCTGAACACCAAGAATCCCAGGTAAGTCCTCCATTACCTTTAATCTTTCTTCTCAACAATGGGTTAAGCAAATATTAAGGACTGACATGAGTAAAACTCTCATGGATAAAATGGTTGGGTTCGAAATGCAACATAGTACTGCTAATGTAGAAAATTTTCACATGATGAACCTATATAAAAAAAATATTGGTGTTTTGACTTTCTTTATGAATATAATCAGTCTTACAGTAAGTGATTATTACACACAAGATCACTTGCATATGTTTAAAAAAAAAGGGTTTAATACTCTGGCACAACTACAGATTTTGGTAAATTTGTACGTAGCAATATTTTGGTAAATTTTGGTAAAATCTTGGTAAATATTTTAGTATAGTTTTTTTCTTTCTATTATGGATACAACTAGTATTACACACGATCATGTACTTGATCTCTAAGTGGAAAAAATTACGGGAAAGTGGAAAAAATTTGTCATGACTTTATTAAGCACTCTTAAAGTGTCGATGGTAGGTTCATGTGCATGTGAAATCTGTTTTATTTTCTTCCATTTAATAGCTGGGCTCTCTCAAGGATTATCTTAGATATACTTGTCACCATCTTGCTAATGACTATGGACCATTATACACACTCTTATGAGCAGTAACTGCCAGGAACATGGCCACCAAAAGTACTGCTTTTGTTTTTTTATTATTTCTCAGTTACATGTGAGCCACTATTTATGCAGTGGTATTTCAAGTAGGTATCAATTTGTTGGGTAAAAGCTGGGATGTGTTGGCTCATTGTTCAGACATTATTAGGCACTTTGAAATCTGTTAATACTTAAACAGATATAAGTATATATTTAATATATACTTGTAAAGTGGACGCTGTTATCACTTGGTTTATCACTCTAGCTCTATGCATATAGATTTGTGGTTGGTAACACCTATAGTTGAGCATCTTGACTAATTTTTCCATTACCTGTCTATAACTACAAACTTGGGGTGTTGTTGGTTATATAATGGTGCAGCCTATGAGAGGAACCAAGAATCTACGGGGTGGGCGTGCTGGCAATCGAGGAGCAGCTCGTGGTAGAGGAGCAGAAACACAGACGCGAGCAAACATTCTAAGAGATGAGATCCCTTCATTTTCAGATGCAGAAACTGAAGGACCGAGTGAGATCCCTGAGGAGGTGATAATTCCAACTAATGAGGCTCCTAACATTGATGTCCCTGCAGGTAAATTTGTGTCATCAGCTTGACATACTCCTTTTGTTTGTTGCTAGTTATATTAATCTAAATCAGCAGTTACTATCCATGTTTTTAAATTTCCTTAAATATAATTGTGTGCTCGTTCTTATCTAGCTCCGCCCGAGAAAAAACGTGGACGAGGACCAGCTAGAAGCACAGACTTTGATCGCATAAGAAAGTTTGGCAAAATAGCAGTGGAAATTAAGGATGGCCAAAGAGGAGTCTCATGTGAAAATGCAACGATGTTTTCAACACGTGTGACCTGGATTGTGAAGTCGTATGCAGACATGCGACCAGCAAGTTGGAGTCGTGTTGATAAACAGAACAAGGATGAGTTAACGGATCGTGTCCGAGTAAGAATTGTGTCAAATAAAGTTATGAATTTATTAAAGCTTTATAACTGTACATAACTTAAAAGTTATAATCTGTAAATGTTTTTAATAGGCTGATTTTGTCTTGGATTGGACCAAGAGCAACCATCGAGAAACAGTGGCGACGGCACTTGCTCAGAAATATAATGATTATCACTACCTACTGCACTGCAAGTACCTGGAGTATGATACGCATGAAGCTGCAATTTCTGGAGGCCCTAAGTTGGTGGACAAGGCCGTTTGGCAGTGTTTGTGTGAGCGATGGGGGAGTGAAGAATTTAAGGTACCATTTGTTTTCTTAAGCTGGTTTCCTTCAAAGTTCCATGGCTGGTTTGAATTAGTTATTACCATTATTGTCATTTTATACAATAATAATATGGGTGGCTGTTTAAATGTAAGAACCTATCAAGGCGGAACAAACAGAATAGGTCCAATCAAAGGATAAATCACACGGGTGGGAGGAAGTCTTTTGTTAGGCTAATGGAGGAAAAGGTAAAAGCATAAACATTAGCTAAAAGTTTGTTTTTTCATGTCATCAACACTCATATAGGAGAATGCACTAACAAGGTTTGTTAATCATTGAAGCGGGAACAAGCTCCGAATTACGTTGCCTTTACAAAGAGGTGCATTGGTCTAATAAGAAGGGGAGATTTGTCACTGAAGAGGCTGAGCGGAATTACGTGAGTTAAATCAGTTTTTCAGTTTACTTTTTGCTGGACATATATATAGATACTTCACATGGTTAAAGTGTTAAACTGATATGCCTATAATTCTAAATTAGAATATGATGGTGGAGCTGTTGAATGAGATGCCACCAGAAGATGCGGGGGATGATAATGCAAATGCAAATGCTGCGTTCAAGGAGGTATTGGGATCTCGATCAGGGTATGTTAGAGGGTTAGGCCACCTAGTTATACCTGAACCCTCTGAATCCTTGCTGTCCAATAGGGAGTTTATTCGACTTAGGGAGGAGAATGAGAAGAATAAGGCTGAGGCAGAGTGCTTCAAGAGGAAACTTGAGTCGTTTATGGTTGATGTGACTAAAATGCAGGCTTGTTTTGATGAATTCGATAGGCTAAATAGTCGTGTTACTGAACTGGAGTCACAAAGGGAGTCTCAACGAGAGACTCCGGGAGATGCATAGCCTTTTTTAATAATGGGGATGTGGGATGCTTTTTGATTTTGTTTGAATTTTTTGAAGATGTTGGAGTTAAAAAGAAAGAAAAAACTGGGTGCATCCTTTTTTTTTAGCATGTATTTTGGGCTGTTTTGTGGGGACTTCTTTTGGAATGGGTGAACTCTGGCCAGGACAAAGAAAGGGCATGTAAGATTTTGATAGTAGGCTCATTGAAAGATAGGATATACAAAGGCACGGATCGATGGGTTAGCATCATGGTACAGGTATGAGAATCACCAGAAATGCTTATTTCTTTTTTGATTTTTTTGTTATAGTAATTTCCTGAACTGCCATTTTGGAGATTTGGTTTTCTAGAAGTCATCATGTTAGATGAGAACATGATATTTGATAGATTTATGAATTGTAGTTCATAAATAAAGTTCATAAATTGTGACTGGAAATTATATCCTTGGCAGTGCCCATCATTAAATGAGGTCCCTCTACTGAAATGCTAAAGTGATAACTAGTATTAGAGTGTTAAAGATATGTGTTCAAGCCAATATATAGACTTCTCATAAACTCTAGGAACAGTGTGAGAACTAGGATCTAATATTGAAGAGATTTTGGTCTAGGTGGGTGAATATTGTGAATGATTTGCATTAGATGTTAATCTTTTAAATTGCCTCTAGGTTAGTGGAATAGGCTGGAGACTATTAATACTGAAATTTTTAATTATATTTTACTATCAATCATTTATGCAGAATTTTTCATAAGCAAACACTACTATGCTCTACAAAGTTTGTGATTTTACACGCAATACCTCTGTTTTGAAGTTTAGTTTTGACATCTTGTCTATTTCGCCCTTGTTGGTTTATCTGTGGGTAATATTAATGCTTGGTCAAGTGTAGCTTATATGGTCTGGTTCTTCCTAATAATTGGGGACCTTGCGTTCAAACAATACTGATATTTGGCAATCTTTTTGCTTCCATTGCAGCCATCAGTTATGGGACTATAGATCCCATTATAAGGAAGAGCAGATGAACTCAGAATCAAGTTGAATCCAAGCCTCTATGCAGCATGCAGTTTAGGAAGTTATTCATGTAAGGAAGTAGAATGAACTACACAAAACATGGTAGTTATATTGTAATAGACTGTACGAATGGATGTATTATGTAATTATGTGCATGTTGGTGACATGCATTGAAACGATGTGCTCCCCCAATTATATATATATTTTCCAGTATGTTGAAACACGTACAGCTCCCGGACTCACTTTGATTGTTATGTTTATATTGTTAATATTGGATTTATGGTGGTCATGTAAATCAGAAAAATACATTTATGATTTGTGTTTAGGCCTGAACGAGGTATACTTTCAAGACAGATTTTATGGTCAATGCAGTATAAAATCTGCATATAAATAAAAGAAAACAAATGTTATGTTTAGCCGTGATATTAATTGGGAAGAAAAAAAACGTAGGCCATTTCCGGTATGATCAACATGTCCAAAATCTGATCTGGTACATTTCTGGCCAAAAATGTTCCTGTCCAAAATAATTATTTCTGGTAATGCCTCTTTATCGGTGTTTTATGACTCTGAAGGAAATGCATGTGCCAAAAACCATATATGTTGCCAATACAAACGGCTGGAAAAAACCATTTCTGAGGATACAATTTTATGGCAAAAAGTAAAACATTAAATCTGGCATAGATATACGGACAGAAACCTTAATAGGAAAAATATATTTCCTGCAGCTCTAAGTCGCCAGAAATATCTATATGCGATGAACAGGTGTCGTTGGGAATAATTTTTTACCGACATTACACGATGGCTTGAAATACTTAATTCGGCAGTTCGATGTCACCACAAGAAATTTTTTCTGACGAAGTTCCGAACTGATGAACCACATATTTGCAGCGACAAGTATGCTTTATGTGAGGAAATGGTAATGCGG